>PVKA01018452.1:6014-43911 GCA_004027165.1 Ctenomys sociabilis | reverse complement strand
TTATTTCCTATATACTACATCTGGAGGTATTAAAACATTTCAAGTTTGTATAAATAGAAAACATTTTACTTTTAGTTTTCAAAGATGTGTTTGTTAAGTATAAAATTCAAAGAGGATAGATCTTTTTTTTCTTTCAGTTCCTTAATTAGTCTAGTGTCTTACATACTTGGTTTTATTCTTAATGTGGAATAAGATGCTATTTAATTTTATTCTTGCATAACTAATATTTTTATGTATATGCTTTAAGTATTTTTTCTTTATAATAAGTTTTAAACAATTTCATTTTTGTGTATCTTGTTATGATTTTATTTAAATTTCTGGGGCAAAAGGTTCATTTTTCTTGGAAATATGTATTGTAAGTTGAACTAAATTCAGAAATTTTAAATCTTTAAATAGTTATTGCCTACTCCTTTCTACTTGGAGAATTCTAATTATATGAATATAAGAAAAAGACAAAAGCAGTTAATGCTTACAATTTTTATTTTTACTCAGATTTTTTTCCTCTCTTGAATTTCTTATAACTTCTTAGTTACTGTTTTTTTTAAAAAACAAAACTTATACATTTATATCTGGTAATCTGAAAAGCTAATTTGCACATAGTATCATGTAATATAGCAACCATTGTTGCATTCCTATTACTTTGATTAGTGAAATCTTGTATCATGTATAATGCTGTTTTCTTCTATCACTATTTTGTATTCTTTAAAAATAATAATAAAAAGTACAAAAAATATTGGTAGTTTTCTTTCACTGCATCTTCAGCAATTGATATGGTTATTTGATAGAAGCACAGAAAAGATGGAAATTTTTTGTCTTTGTCTCCCCCAGAATTATTTAATACTGTTGGAATTTTCTGAGCCTTGAAATTTCTGGTAGTTTTCAGGTAAAATATATTCTGGGCCTGGTGCCTGAAACTTTTGATAATTTTTATAATTTTTCTGGAATGCTCTGATTAGATTTTGAATCTCATCTAAGTTATTATTGCTAATTTTAATTTCTTGGGAAAACTACCTATTTTATTTAGATTTTTCTACTTCATATGTATGAAATAGGGAAACACACCTCTTAATTTTTGCAATATTTAAATTTAAGTTTTCAACCTAATTTCTCATTTTAATGATTTATGTTTCTCTGCTACTTACCATTTAAAAAATTGCTATTACTCATCTATTTAACTTCTTTAAAAATAATTTCTTGAGATTATTAATTTAAACTTTATTGTTATAATAGTTATTCAGAGCCGGGCGTGGTGGCGCATGCCTGTAATCCCAGCACTCGGGAGGCTGAGGCAGGAGGATTGTTGTGAGTTCGAGACCAGCCTGAGCTACAAAGTGAGCTTAAGGACAGCCTGAACTGCATAGTGAGACCCTGTCTCAAAAAGACAAAAAAAAAAAAAAAAAAAATAATAGTTATTCAGATTTATTTCTTAGATTTATTTTATTGGTAACCATTTTTTCCTATTTTGAATAGTTCATTTTATTTCTTCAAATAGGGCATGTTCTTCAAAGTTTGATTTTTTTCCCTCTGACCACATTTTTGAATATTGTTCTCAGTATTTTTGCGTTGGAGTCTTTTCTTTTCTATATGATTTAAAACAAATTAATATTTTTACAGGTCATGAGATTCAAAAAAAGTTATAATATTGGTATTAATTGCTATTTTTATTTCACTGTACATGAAATTAATAAAACAAAAATCTTATTGTCTTGAAATATATTGATTTTGTAACCTAACAAATGATCTTTCCTTATAAAGTTCTATATGTATTTGAAAAGGTTTTTTCTACTATTTGGGATTTAGAACATATGAATCACACTTAATTGATTTTTTTAAATTTGTATTTTATATTTTGGTCCACTTAAAGAAGACATGTCATGCTCTCTTTTACACACCCACTTCTCTTTGCATATGCTATGCCTTAAGAATCTTTATGTTGTTACTCACTATAAGAATATTTCTGACTACTGTATGTCCTGTGAATTATTACTTATCATTATACAATCCTCTTTTAGTTTTATTTAATAGTTCTTTGCTGTGAATTCAACTCTAGCTGATATCTGAGCCCCACATAATTGTGTTTTCATTTATTTTCTACAATGTGTTTATTCCCTATTTTTTTGGGGAGGTGATCTTTTTGAGACAGGGTCTTGCTGTGCAGTTCAGGCTGGTCTCGAACTCACATGATTTTTTTTTGTGGAACCAGGGATTGAACTCAGGCCCTTGCACTTGCCAGGGAAGCGCTTATTCCACTGAGCCATCTCCCTGGCCCTATTCCCTATTTTTTAATGTATTTATTTGTCTCACTACATAGTTCAGACTCATAGTGATCCTTGTGGTTTTTTTTTTTTTTTTTTTTTTTTTTTTTTTTTTTTTTTTTTTTTGATCCTTGTGTTTTAAGGTTTTCCAGTGCTGGGATTACAGGCATGCTCCACTATGCCTGGACTCTGGCAGGCTCAGCCCACCCTGGGTGCAGGGCTGGCAAGGCATGTGGTGTTGAGTTTCGAACCGTGATCCCTGCACTTACCTAAGCAGGTGCTTTAGTCCACTGAACTATCTCACTAGCCCGCTATTCATTACCTTTCATTCATTCTGTGACACTCTGTTTTAGAAGCATGTTTTCTGTTTAGCATAAAGTAGAATTTTTATGATTCAGTCTGCAAGTCTTCATAAGAAAGTCTTACTGTATATTTGTTTTCTTTCTGCCATCATATTTTAATTTTGACATTTAGCTTCACTTTTTTATGTCTTGTTACACTGTTTGAATTTACCATGTTTTATTTTATACATGCATTTTCATATATTCATGTAACATTTAATCTTTTGGCATTCTACTCAATGGTCAGTTTTCACTTAATTTGTTTCTTATGTGCATTTTTTTTTTCAAATGATCTGAAAGCATTCTTTTTGTGATGGTTCATATTATTTGGCTTTATAATTTGTATAAGTGTTTAATTCAATTTCTACGACATATTTTCTTGATTTTTCTGAATGAGGGTTAAGTGTATTTTCACTTTGTTTTACTTCCAGTCCCTAGGCAATGTATCTGGGTGTATTATTGTCCTTATTTCTTGTAATAGTTTTTATTCAGTCCTTAAATGATATTTTCAATTCTATTCTAGGTGATATGACAAAAGTTATCAGAAAAGCCTTCTTAGGAGTGTGAGAGATAATATTTAATCTTGAAGTGAATAACTAAGCTCACAAGAGACTGAGTCCTAAGCCATAAGAAATATTGGCTCCAAAAAAGTGAGAAAAAGTAGTTTCACTTTCAGTTTCCCTGGGAGCATCCAATACTTACTGGTGGCACAGACCCTTGAGCCACTTCTGTTCATGACCTAAAGAAACTCAGTTTTTGCAAGAAAAAATATTTGCATGAGAGATACCCACATGAATGCAGAATTCCCCAAAGTAGCTCTTTTACTGAAAAAGAAAAGATATTATATTATAAAATTAATTTCAGTTAATGGACAGTGTGTTAATAAACCAAATATAATAGCCAGCAAAGGGAAATAGGAAGCAGATGTTTATATGTTTTAGACTAGGTTCTCAGTAGAAGGGTTTGGGAAAATATTTCCATGAAAATTCAAAACCACAAGCAAGCCTTTACATGGGTTTGAAGATAGATTTCAAAGAAGTCAATGACCTTGAAAAACCCATAGCTAAGAATAAAATATGAACTGGTTCTTTCTAGGAGTGCCCCTAGGTGACTGAGAGAAGGAAAAATAAATCATATCTAAGACACTTTCAATTTGAACTTTAAAAATGTTCCATAGTCAAATTCTAATGATGGAGCTCAGAATTTTAAAAAATCTGTTTAGTGAGAAAATAAATCACTATAAGCAAATCAACAGACAAAAACAATAGAAGAGGTTAAAAAAAAAGCAACAACATATTAAATCTACATGTTAGAGGCACTAAGACTTCAGGACTAGAAATTATTACATGAGGGATATAAAAGGGATATCTGATATTCTTAAAGAAAAAAGAAGACTCTTAAATACTTAAAAGAGACAAAAGACATTGAAGATGGAAAAATGAAAACAGAACCAAAAATCTGGGACTGGGGAGATGGCTCAGTGGAATAAATGCTTCCCTGGTAAGCACAAGGGCCTAAGTTCAATCCCTGGTTCCACAACAACAACAGAAAAAAACTCTTACAAATCAAATTAAAAACTTAATAGGTTAAAGTATAGATTAAGACTAACAACTGATTGAACAAAGCAACAGAAAATGAAAACAGTGAATATGGAGGGAAAAGTAGGGAAGCCTTTTTTTTAATGTGTTTAGAACAGGGTCTACAGGGTCTCACTACACAGATCAGACTTGTAGTGATTCCTCTGCTTTTAGTCTCCCAAGTGCTGGGAGTACAGATGCATGCCACCATGCCCAGTCTCAATCACCATCTCAGTTCAACCTGGGGGCAGGGCTGGCACTGCACACTGAGGGATTGAACCGTGGTCCCTATGTCTGCCTAAGCAGGCCCTTTATTCCACTGAGCTATTTGGTAAGTAGAAAAGTCTAATCAGTTTTCCTGATGGGTGATAACAGAGTTGGGAGAAGGCACCACTCAAAATAATATTGGCTGAATTTATTAAAAATAATAGAAACACAACCAACTCCAATAAAACTAACGATCAAGGGAAGAAAAGAGTAACCTAAAAACACAATACAACTGCAGATTGTAAAAGACAGATAGGAGTTCTTCAAGGAGGATGTAGAAAAAACACACAGCAGATAAAAGGAATGTCACTTTGATTGAGACCATCAGATGATAGGATAATGTCTTCAAGATGCGAAGAGAAAATAACTGTCAACCTTGAGCTGTACAGCCAGTAAAACATCTTTTAATGTAAAATTAGCACATTTCTAACAAACTATAAGATCTATTTTCCTAAAAAACCAAGATCTACAAGGAAAACTTTGAGGCAGAGAAAAAATTGAACTGTGATGCAGGAGAGAATGTAAACCTGTGGGGAGATCTGAATTGACAACAAAGTGCTCGTTGTAGCACTAACATGGATCTCTTTTCAGTGGAAGTATTTTAGTAGACTGCTATTCTACACAATACACCTAGCACGACAGTTAACTGAGGCTGGCTGGGAGGCCAGGGTGAACTACTGAGTTAGTTGGTAGACACCGCTCCTCTCAATTTCCACAAACTTTTGTTTACTGCTACCAGAAAGAACTCATCTTATAGAAAACCATTGGCTCTAATGGCATTCATCAGTGTGAAAATCTAATAATTTCAACAGTTTTTGAAGTATGAATGCCATAATCATACCTTATACCAGACTAGGAAACCATAGCCATTCCCAAACTATGAAAATCAGTCTTTTAAATTCTGATCTACGTGTATAAAGCTCAAGAAGATGACATAAAACCACTCACTTTACTACAGAATATTTATTTCTCTAATCAGCCTGATGAGATTTCAAGGTGTACTTTGTTTTTCTTTCTAATGTCATTCTGATGCCATCATGAAATCATTTCTAACCCAGTGGTGCCAGCCATTACTACTGTTTGAAATACAGTTATGTCTTTCAGCTGAAGCTAGGTAATGATATTAAGTCTGAATTTTCTCTCAAAAGCAATTTATTCATGTCACCACTTATGACTATAAGCTTGTTTATGGCTTTTTAAATGGAATCTGTTTCCCTATTTGGTTCTCTTCAGAACATTTTGCTTTTTGTAAAACATACATTCCCAGTTGCAGTAAGAAATGATGACTGAGAGGAAGAACTGAATTAGAATGTAAATTTACTCCCCAAAATAGTTATGTACAGTGACCAGCTTCATAAAGCAGAATGGGGAAATACACGGAATCATAAATGTCAATTCTGTATTACAGAAAAATTCCAATTTGTGGTATCAAAACCCTCATGTAACTACTCATTTTGCTCATACCACAGCCAGTTGTGCAAGTTGAAATATAACCAATAAAACTAATTAATTCTTCAGAAGAGAAGTCTTACCTCTTGAAAAGGGAAAATATGTGAAACATAGTCTTCAGTTTCGTACCCTGAGCGGTAGAGAAACTACCTGGGATGAACTGATGAGCGCGCTTGGAGTACCGAGCTCAGCGGCCTGGTTTTAACGTCCATCGACAGTCTCCTAAGCTATAACCAATGTGAAGAAGCCAGTGAGGGATGTACAGGACTTCTCTGTATTATCTCTGCAACTTATGAATCTATAATTATTTCTGAATCAAGAGATTTTTTATAAATCTGTTTCTTCAGTTGTCAATTTTGAAAAAAAGGTGAAGGTGGGGATGTTTTATCCGCCCTGGGAAAGGACAGTGACAGGCTGGCTCCCTGGCCTGCACGCTAAGGCTGTATTGTGGCCAGGGTCTTCCTCCTGTCCTTACAGTGTCGCTTGACGGTGTAAGGATGCTCCTCTCTCGAGCTCACAGACACAAGCACCAGAGCCCAAACATGTGTCAGCAAGCAGAAAGTGAAAATCTAGGAGAAAGGAAGCGCGAAAGGCTGCGCAACCCAGCTCACCTCATTTGTGCTGCACGTTAGGGCAGCTCTGCCGCAGCGGCGCTTGTAACAGCTATAGCTTCTCCAACCACTACGGCCTTACATAGATAGGTCAGGGCAGTGAGTCCTTCCACCCACACAGGTCTGGTAAGATCAGCCTTAGGTCCTTGTGTTGGCTTTGTCTAAAAATGGTTTGGGTAATAAGTTTGGTTAAATTTTTTGGTATAAATTCACTTCTCTTTGTGAATTTATAAAGGAAGAGATTGCAAAACTGGACCCTTACTCTGAAGACTTTTCTTTGCTAAATTCAGAGCATTAGGTAATATGCTTTACAGGGAGTATCTCACCTGATTTGCCCTAGAGCATATAAAATTGGTCCTGTTTCTTTTTTTTCCCCTCTCTTTGATGGAGGGGAAACTGTGGCAAAAACAGCAGGGATGTCGGTGTGAGGCAAGTAGAAGCCCTGGAGTATGGATCCAAGGGTTCCCAATTCAAATAACCCCATTGAGGGCTGGCAAGATAGCTCAGTGGACTAAGCACCTTCTTGAGCAAGTGCAGAGGCCAAGGTTTGATCCCTGGCACCACATGCCCTTCTGGCCCTGCCCCCAACTGTGCAGAGGTGGGGGGAGGGAAGGGGCAGCGACTGAGTCCCCACGTGGTGGCGAACGCCTGTAATCTCAGCAGTGGGGAGGCTGAAAATGAAGGGATCACTACGAATTCAAGCTGCTGTGTAGTGGGACCCTGCACCAAATACAAATATCCCGTTTGCTGTTCTGCTCATTACTAAGGTCACCGTGGCCTTGACAAAAACAAAGCTTTTAGGTACTTTTTAGTTGCTGATTTCTCCAGAAACTAGGTATACAAATGCCCAATAACCACAGAGCACTAAAGTTTGTTTCACCCAGTGATACAATAAAGAGAGCTACCAGGCGATCTGAAAAACGTTAATTATTATAGTCAAATAAGTGTAAGGAACTCAATATTAAATGTTCATATATTTATTCACAAGATTAAAAGAGCTAAAAGTCTGTATTAGCATGTGTTCACAATACATGATAAATATATTCATCATGTGAACTTTTTATTTATTTTTTAAATAAAAAAAAAACTTTTTATTTATTTGGTACAGGGTCTCACTATGCAATTTGGACTTTTAGTGATTGTCCTGTCTTAGCCTCCCTAGTGCTGGGATTACAGACATGCCGCCACACCTGGCTTCAGTGGCCAGCACAGCATACCTCGGATTCAGGGGCTGGCACAGCATATAGTACCGGGGATCAAAGTCAGGACCTTGCATTTGCCAGGCAGGTGCTTAGACCACCAAGTTATCTCCCCGGGCCTGAAGTTTTGTTTTCTAAAATAGATCCCTTAGAAATTACAATGTTCAGTTATGTACTATAAATCTCCAAGATGGAAGCAGACGTAGTTCTCAAGCATACCAGACCTCAGTACCTCTTGTGTCTTCCACGGCATACCTGTCCCATTTCAGACTCTGCTGTCCATATCCCTCAACTGGAGAAACAATATTCTCCCTGTGTCGGGGTTATCGCTTTAGTCCCCTCCCTTTGGCACAGCCTGGCCTTTGGGGTGTCAGTGCTTCTGATCCGTAATACCTCTGCCCCTCCCACAATCCACTGCCTTCTGTGATGTTTCCTTTCTTTTTATTTTTTGTTTGCTGCCTCTTTAGTTTGGGAAGATTTCTGGCTCTGCAGGCTTGACTCACAACTTCAGCAAGCACTGAGGGAGGAGCCTGCTCCTGGTTGGTACCCAGGCCAACAACAGACCTGTTTTCTCAGGGCATCTCTTTTTTTTTTTTTTTTTTTTTTTTTTTTTTTTTTTTTTTTGTCTTTTTGAGACAGGGTTTCACTATGCAATTCAGGCTGGCCTTAAGCTCACTTTGTAGCTCAGGCTGGTCTTGAACTCACAACAATCCTCCTGCCTCAGCCTCCCGAGTGCTGGGATTACAGGCATGCGCCACCACGCCCGGCTTTTTTCAGGGCATCTCTTTAAGGCTACTTTTCCTATTGCTTTAGCATTAAGACCTTGTTTTTTTGTTGTAACAGAAAAATAGATGCTCTCAACTCTTCTAAAGTAACTGATGATGTTATTGTACTTATATTGATGATGATGGAGAGCTAACAGTTTATACTAAAACCTAAAAAAGCATATCATAATAAATGCACACTGGTATATTTCATATTTACTGGTATTAGAAGTTTGCTCAATAAATTTGGCATCTGCCCGCAGAAATTGAATAGGTACTTAAAGTTTACTAGTGAACAGAGTAGAAAAACAGTTATAGACAATGATTAAGAAAACTTTGACAAGTAGATCTTATACCTATACTTTGTCAGAAAGTATTACATGTTGCAAATCCATTTTTTAATCACATACAGCAGCAAAAAGAAATATTTGCTCTTGGTATAATATTTGATCACATCAATTAAAAAGCAAGACATTTTATTTTGGGAACTTTATAATAACAAAATCAAGTTTATCACAGACAGCTGTATCATTTAATAATAAAAGACCATTCTATAAGAATAGAAGTATCACCACTTTTTTCTGTTCATTTTGAACCCTATTTATTTTAACAAAAAGAAAGAAAAAAGTGGGAATTGTTTGATAGAAAGATAACAAAATAGAAAAAAAATTAATTATAAAATGAGAAACACTTCAATTCATAATAGGGTGAATATTAGCATATATATTATAAAATACAAAATATCCACAATTCTAATATTTTTCTACCACATTCTTAACTTTGTTAACAAATATTTTTGATTATTATAATATAATTAAATACAATATAATATAAAATCTGTGGTGAAAGAAATCATAATAAAGTGTGTTGAAATGACTTTATTTTGGTAATTGTCAATAATAAGCATAAAAATTAGAACATTCCACTTTTGCAATTAAGAATTTGAAAAGAAATGGTCTTCACTATGTTTTTCTTGGACACTAAAAATTATCAAAAGTATTTGTTTCTAGTATTTTGTTCATGACAGACCAATTTAAGCAGAAAATTTCTTTTTCCTTGCATTCAGCTAATTTTAATCAGAATTCCATTTCTCTATTTGATAGTCTCCTAAGGTCTCTCCAGTTTTGAATGACTGCAGATAATCTGAGTAATGGAAAGTGTTGTAGAAGGTCATGCACAGAAATAACAAATGCTAATTCAGCCAGAAAACAATAGATTTTTCATCTTTAAATACATAGAGAAAATTCACATTTTCTTAGAATGGAATAGAAGACATGAATCTATTTCATTCTAATCTCCTATTCAGATTAATATGTGTCAATAATATTTTTATTTTACATTATTTAAATTAATCTTCTTATATTTCCTCAGTACCAAAATCACACTAGCACTCATTACTTTTCGCAAACTTCCTCATAGAAACATACAGATATAAATCAGTTTTTGCTCTATACAACTCCGGAGTTGCCGGGTAAAACACAAAGACCTGAGCAAAACTTGAGTTTATCAAAGTAAACAGCATTATGGGTAATTATGTCCCAAATACTTCATAAAACATTTTATTATTTACAAGTAATTTATTGTTCATCTGAAGGTTAGAGCACGTCGAATTTTATTTGGTAAATAGGGCAGTTTAATTCCTTTCTTCCTTTTATTTCTGTATACCTATAAGTCATAGAAGCCATCCGAAGGAGTACTTTTTACATAAAAATCAGAATACATAAAAATATAAGACATCTAATTTCACATACATATTATGAAAAAGGAGAAAAAATAATAACCCATTCTGGAGTTCAAAATAGCAGTATTTTTTAGCCATTTGTCATTAAATCATGAAAGAGTAGAATTTCAAAAAACAAAGGGCTTACTTCAAATAATCAGGCTGTTAATAATTGATAAAAGTTTAGCATCTTTATTCTAATTTACATTAGTATGCTTGAGAAAACTAGCACATAATTTGGTGAGATCTATGGCAATTACTCAAGACAGAGGAGCAGGTGTAATCGAGCATGCAGTCTTGTCATCCTGTCATTCGGAGAGCAGGTAGCTTGCCATTGAGGAATCGTGGCAGGTCAAAAGCATTTGTGGAAACCTTATTTTGTGTATGTACTGTGGAGAAAAAAGGGGACTTGTCAGAGCAAGGCCCAGTGTTGCAACAGTGGACTATGCTACCCTCAGCAATTTAATATTGAGAGGACCAAACCAGGGCTGAAAAGTGACATTTACCCAGTGAAACTGTCCAATTAAACCAATGTCAGGGCCAAGAGTTAAAAGACACACTCCTTGTTTAGAGAAATGATCAAGATTTTTAAAAATAGATGTAATACATGTGGCAATTTAAATGTAACTGCTTGTCAAGTGCTTTAAAGTCTACAATTTCTTCTTTGTTTTTCAGGGCTTTTTATCTTAATTTTCTTTATACAAGATTCACAGAATTAAGCTGTTTAGTAGGGCTGCAGCATTTATTTTGCTTGATTTCCTTCTGGCTCATTTCTTAACACTAACAGCAAGTATCTTCTACAACTACCTGAAAAGATTTACCTACATCTCATGATAAAAGACTTAGCTACTTTCTGAGGTTTTAAAAAACTGTCAACCAGCAAAGTAGTGAACTCTGAACTTGAAGAAAACTGAAGAGAAAGTTCGCTCATCTGCTTTCATCTAACAGAATCAAATGCTTCTCTAGAATTAATATATGCGTTATATATTTCCAAGGAGAATCAAATGACAGCTTCTACAAAGGTTGTCTTGCCTAGAGTACTTTAAAAAGAATGCTATTTAGCACTAATATACACCTAAAATGCACCAACCTATTATTCTAATGATTTCATTGGATGGGTCATTCCCAGAATTCTACTGTTAAGGTCATTTTTGGTCAACACTTTACTTACTCTTGAATAACCTGAGTCCTTAAACAATTTACAGGTCCTTATATGGGGTACTTTGGGGGTTTTCCTTTCTCCTTCAAACCTATTCTAATTTAAATCCCTCCTTTACTGAAATAGTGTGAAAGGACCCTTCAGGCAATGGTGAGGATTTCTTTTCCCCCTTTCAAGACAACAGGCATTTGCTAAGTTTCAGGGAAGCACCTGTATTAATTGTGTTTCCTGCTCCTGCTTTGCTTTTGTTTGCAATAAAAGAATTCATCTCAGGTGAGTTAACCTTGCTTTTTAGCAAGGGCACCTGCAGTTATCTTGGCGCTATTGTAAATCAAAACATGTTGAGCCTTTAAAGAGGGAAATAAAGAGGTGCTGACAGAGGGGATGCCAGTAGGATTAGGAGACTTTTTCACCACTTGTATTATCTGGACACAGAACAACTGAGTCACATTAAATTACAAGGGGGAGAGAGATTCCCAGAAATTCCACAGAGGGGAGGTTGACTGGCGTGTGGGGTAAGCTGGGGAAAAGGAGGGGTCTGTGAGGAGTTATAAAAAGACAGCTCCCTTCTTAGCCTCAGGCTTCTATAATTGACCAAGATTTTTCAGCTTGTGATTTGATATAGCCAAACCCTGTTATAGGCACTTGCCCCCAACTGAGACCAAGCTGAAGTGAATAAGAATTAGGTGACTCACTGATATGTACAATACATGCATTCACATCTATTAGGATAAATGACACATCGCTCCTGTTAAGCACGGGCAGCTGGAGATTGTCATATTCTGAAAATGACAACTGTTATTTATTTATTGAGAATATTTATACAGGTTCTTCCTGGGCACAGTGAATGCATTTTTCAGCAGTACTATGACACCAGGCTGTCACGTGTCTGCAGCACAATGTAGAAAACCATTAGCACAAGTGGAGACAAAGCACGTGGACTGGGGCAGCAATCTGCAGGAGCAGAGATTTGTAGGGTTGAATGTGGCAGGTTTTTAAGTGAGGCCTAAGACATTATCTTAACAGGGCTTCAAATGACTGTTCTCTGAAGGAAAAAGGATTGTCTTTCCCCCATGCTTTATGATCTCAGTCAGGGCATTCACACTGTACAGGGTGGGGGGGCAATGCTGCAGGAATGTTCATCAGCTGGGGAAGGAGGGATAGAGGAAGTGTTTCACACCAGATCTGCTGCCCACAAATCAGTCCTGTAGTCTCGGAGAAGTCTCTTAATCTTTGCTCTATGCAGTGTATGTAAAGCGACACACTTTCCTAAAATGACATTTTTCTAGGTAGGCCCCTGTCCATGAAATCCACTCCTGGGTCACACATGCTGCCTGCTGAGTGCCAGTCTGGAGGGCAGCCTTGCCAGTGCACATTACCAGGTCTCCTCAGATGCTTCTTTGGCGCAGCAAGCACTGTGTACCGCTGTCTTGGGAGGACAGGGAGGTGATGTCAATGCATGTTCTGTGTACACTGTAGACTCTAAGTGCTGGCTGACGCTCATTCACAATAATAAATATTACCTGATGGAACCCAAAGTAATGCAGTGTCTCCACCCCATGCCACATTCCTTGAGAGGTGCTGTCCTTTTCTAATTATGCATACAAGGACCGCAAATAACCTTTCCCAGAGAATATTTTATAGACATTAGTGAAGAATTCAGTTAAATGTGAAACATTTCTCCTGTGGTTACTTGGAACTGAATCTTTGATACATTGGCCTTTTTCCCAATCACAGGGTCAGAATTTTCAAATTGCATTGTGTC
The DNA here is from genome assembly GCA_004027165.1 of Ctenomys sociabilis. NCBI lineage: Eukaryota > Metazoa > Chordata > Mammalia > Rodentia > Ctenomyidae > Ctenomys > Ctenomys sociabilis. The sequence continues at coordinate 30,804 of PVKA01018452.1, read as the reverse complement.
ATATGTGAGACTAATCTTTCTGTTTTTGCAACAGTAAGTCCTAGAACATAATTCTTAGAAATAGATCAATGCCCCCCCAATAGAGTTTTAATACAGGTATTAAACTTCATATACAGATTTAAATTTCTAGTCGTTCTTTTCTTAGGAAAGAGTAAAGAAAACGAATGTTAAAGTGATATTTTTTCTTTGGTATTAACAGTATTTTATTATTATGTAAATGAAAGAATGTTAAATTACACCTAAGGGTTTAAATTTTCACAACTTCAATTTTATCTGCTCAAAACACAGCTACTGTCAACATCTTCGTGTCTATATTTTCATATTTATGTGTGAAAATAAAGATTTTGTAAAGAAAACAGACTGGGATTGTTACTGTTTTAATTGCTTTGTATGCAATTTAATTGGTTTGGTGCAAAAATGTGGCATGTATCTACAATGTGTGTACCAAAGTGTTTCTGAGTATATAGATTATTTCCAATTTTCCTATTATAATCAGTGGGATAATGTTGTCAACAGGAAGAATTTTCCAAGTGGTCTGTGAAGCAAATTCATATAATGGCACAACTGAATACCTGTCATTAGAATCAGATAGTAAATGAACTCATGGGCCCTGACACGCAAGCTGATTGGACAGGCCCTGTGAGCTATACCTTCTCACTCATTTCCTTACCTCTTACACCAAGACTTCCTTCCTAGGGATATGAAAATCCAACACACACACACACACACACACACACACACACACACACACACACACACACAATCCAATACCACTTACCAAAAAAAGAAAGTAAAGTAGTAGTAAATGTTAGACTGAGGATCCTATCTTGACATTTAAGTTTAATAACTAAGTCTTGGGCCTGCCAGATAACTCATCAGATTAAAGTCCCTGCTTAGGCAGAGTACAGAGGTCAAGGGTTCGATCCCCCAGCCTGCCCTGCCAGCTCAACCCCTGGTACACCCTGAGACAGCAATTGAGACTGGGCATGGTAGAGCACACCTGTATTCCCAGCGCATGGGAAGCTTAAAATGGGAGAATCCCTACGAGTCCGATCTGTGTAGTGAGACCTTGCACACCTTGTACACTCTGTTCTAAATTCATTTTTTAAAAAGGGAGCAAATAACTGAGTCTTTAGCAATTGACTGCATCAAGCACAGTTGTGCATGGGAGTGTATTATGCCTGAGGGTCGTCTTTCAGAGACTTTATGACTCTAATGAAGTTTAAACTTTACTGTCTCTTCCTTGTATGGCCATCTCCTAGATAATCTTTTTCTGTGATTTGCCAAACTGTTCTGACATTAAAAAACAAATCTGAAGAGGAGTTTTGAAGTGCTTTAATAAAATAAGTAAGAGTTTATCTTTAACATCCTTCTGATTTGAATGTTTATGAGATGTACCATTTTGTCATCTATAAAAATACATTAAAACTAAAAGGAAACTCATAAAAAAGAACCAAATGAAATATGAATCTATTAGCAATAAAGTCTAGTAATTAAATCCATAGAAATTATTCTAATATGGAGCAAGAACAAAAGTTTCAAATGAAAAATAAAAGCAGCAATTGATTCAAAAGGGTGTATCAGTAGAGTCAGCCGTAACATGCTGTAGTTCATGAATATAACTCTAATCAAACTGTATTTAAGGTTTAGTCACATTAACTAAACTTGAAATCCTTCATAATAGTATGTATGACATATAAAAAAATGAAATGAGCGTTTCCCTAAATTTAAATACAATTCTAAAAAATTATATGGCATTACCAATAGCAAATTGTAGCACTGAAAGTCACTTTTTAGGTAATATAAAGAATTTTTCAATTAATGTTGCCAAAGTACAGAATTTTCTTTTCCTCATAAAAATAGTATAAAACTGTTGTTATATGAAGAGATAAACAAGGACTGTTGCCTCAAAAATAAGAATGGTATCATAGGCATGTTAGGCAGTTAACTTTTTAGAAGCCATGTTGTTCTTTTTTGTTTTTATGATTTTGTACATTTGTACATTTCTCTTTAACACTTATCTCTCATTACAAAACTCATTTTTTCTGCTTAATTTTATAATTATAAATTTTCTGTTTTTAAAAATCATTATTTAAAAAAGGTTTCCCCCCATCTAATATAAGCTTCAGACCCTGTTCAACCTGGATGCCACTCCTGAGGTGTGTGAACCCATGAAGCTCAGTGACATCGACATGCACTTACTCTAGGAAGGTGTTTGCAGCCCACAAAGAGGCATTCGGCCCTGTTGATTATGAAAGAAAGCAGGAAGCTTGGAAGGAGGAGGGGAGGGAATGGAGAAAGTCCTGCAGAATATGTTATTGGACTGGGGCAACTCTTTGTAAACAGGTAAAATAACCTCAAGCAGCGTTAGATCCTTAAGTGGTGCTTAAAAACATCACAAAGGTAGCAGATAAAGATCAAATTGTGAGGGAACAACTTGCTTGTAAAACCCAAAGAGCAGTAGTTGATCTGATAACTGGAGGATTCTTAATAGCTGAACACAAATAAACCACTTGTAAATGCCCCTGGGCTGGCTGCCTCACAACCCTTTTCACATGGCAGTAATATATGGCCGGCAATTACCATAATGAGCCAGCAGAAGGCATCTATTTGTTAGGCCTGGAAGAGCTTGCATCTGGCTTTTAGGTGTGAACCAAGGAGAGGCAAAATGACAAGGAGCATTTGAATATACACTTCCTCCGGGCAGCTACTTATTTGAACAGCTGCTTATGAGGCAGCAACATTAAGAGTCAGTCCAATTCAGGAGGCCGTGTTCATCTTGATTTCTATTTTTTTCTTTGAAGTACAGGACCAGCCTATTTTCTCTCCGGGTAATAATTTCTCCAAATTAAAAGTGGTTACCAACTTAAAACCTGTGACAAGTCTATTGTGTTGACCTCTACAGCTGGGAGAGGGTGGAGGTTGCCAGGGGAATGGGCCCTGGAAAGGAAACAAGGAACGGCACTCTCAAGTCACGTGCCAAATTGTTTGGTTTTTAGATTCAATTTCATAGGAAAAATGATCCAGAGCTTTCTTTCTCTTTCTTTTTTTGTCTTTGTCAAAACAAAGATTGTTTAACAAAGGCAACATTTAGAGCCATCTGCTAAAAATACAAAAATATTTTCATCAAAATAACAAATTGGTGGTTTGTTGTGTCAGCTTGTACATTTAATAATTCCAATAATAAGCATTCCCCAGATATTATATAGAGGTGTGTTTGCTATCTGGAAAAAAGAAAGGCATCTAGGTACATAAGGAATAAGCTTTAAAGTAACAGTACAGCTGCCATTGCAATTGGAGGTTAAGAATTATTCTGAGGAAAAAGTAATGTAGAAATGGGCTGGACAGGACAGCCTTGAAATCTTTGTAATTCTGCAACTAGGAATCAAAACCAAGTTATGCTCTCCTTTACCCCTGAGTATCCTCTCCTGTCAGGATGGAGTGGTTGACTGCAGATTTATCCTCTGTTTAGGAAAAGAAATTAAAAGTGCTGTACTTTTCTCAAGATCTTAAAAGTCTAGGTAGAATAATGGCTCTACAATACTTAAGAATAGGAAAAGAAAAGGTCACAAGTATTCTTTTAACTAGTCAAAGTTTACCTTAATGAGATTTACATAGAATTGGGAAGAGCTGTATCAGAGGTCTGTCTGGACATTCACGGGCCGCTGAGCAGTTCCAAATGCCTCTAAGAAGATTATCAGATGTTTATTTAGGTGTCCTGATCTCTCCTGTACCTAGGGGTCAAACGGTAGGTATTTGGTAGCATACCCTTGAGATATTAGTGGGACACAGGACGTCAGAAGAAATAAAACACAAGTCAGTATTGTAGATTTCTTGGATAGACTCATCAGCCTGCAACTTTCTCTTGGACTGCTGCATTTTATTATATTTTTGGTATAATAAAGTCCTATCTATCTATCAATCATCTATCTATCTATCAATCATCTATCTATCTATCTATCTATCTATCTATCTATCTATCTATCTATCTATCTACCTATCTATCTATTTATCTATCTATCTATCTATCTAATTAGATGGCTAAAGGGTCTAACAGTACAAGTACTCTGAACGTCTCAGTAATCTCTGGATCCAATCAGCCTGGTTTACCTCCTGTGCAGTCATTCTAAGTAACTACAGGTGTTCTTGGTTATTCTGATACACCCAAGTAAATACCTGTATACATATTATTTTCACCTGCTTATGCCAAATTCTACATGGGGCATTTTGTATACCTTAACAATTTATCTTTTGCTTATTTTTATCCCTATACATGATTTCCTCATTTATTTTTGTAGCTTTGTAATTTCTCATTGTTTAAATGGATTATAACTAATTAAACCGAAACTGTAACATTTTGAAGTCCGAGTCAAGTAGCATAAAAAATACGCTATGGCAAACTCTACTCTCAACTGTGCTAAAACTTTGAATTAAACTTGCATTTACCTATAGCCTCACTTTTTAAGACTCTGCAAAGTATAGAGTACCTGAATTATTTGGAAGAAAAACCTAATTTCTGAGCTCAAATAAAATGCACACAATTAGAATTTGCTCAACTAAAAACATGTCAGATGAGATTAGTTCTCAGTAGGCTTTTGTCCTGGGTCACCCTTTTCCTATGGCACGTTTGTCGTGCCCACCTTATTTTCTTTACATATTGTATAAACACTCAGATTGTCTTTGATTTGCAGCTCCCCCAGCATAGGAACAGCTGCGCTACATAGCTTTGTCTCTCAGACCACAGAACTCGTGTTTCTTTAAGGCCTTCCTACCTCTCTGATCCTACTTTTACATTTAATTAAGGTAATCCTTCAACCTACATCCTCTTCCAGACCCCATTCTCCTTTTTTTCTAAGCTGTTATCCATGTTCCACCTGAAGCAGGAGATCATATTGCAGTTTTGGTCCTAAGCTCATTAAAGAAGAATGCATCTGGCATTTCTCTTCGAGGAAAACGGGCTTTCAAGTTCTAATTGGAAAGATCTGAAGAGAGTAGAACTACAAGGTCTTTTGACTATGGGCCCCAGACTATTGACCACTGAACGCATGTTTATGTTCATACATGGAAAAATATGAGGTCTATGAGCCTGGTTGCAGTTGCTGTTTGCCTGTTAAGTAAAAATAGACTTTATTTTTCTCTCTTTCTCTCTCTCTCTCTCTCTCTCCCTCTCTCTCTCTCTTTCTGTTTACCTCCACCCCAGTATGAATAAAATTGTGTATAGTTATGTTTAGTTTTTAATTAAGTGTAATATAATATGTTTCTTTTTAATGAAATTGTATGGGGTTTGTGAATAACCTTAGAGATTTTTTAAAGTTCTGGTAGAGGGAAACACAACCAAGAGCAAGAACAGGAGAAAGGAGAAGGAGAGAGGAAAACAGGAAAGAAGGAGGAAAGGAAGAAGGAAAGCAAGAGAGAGAGGAGGAAAATAAAAAATATCTCTTTTGGGTGTGAGATTAGGGCCTTTGTCTCACTGCCCATAACAATGAAAGACATGGGAGTTTCTCAGGAGTGCACAGGCGAGAGGCTGGGCTGCATGTTAAAGGGGAAGCTAAGGAATAATATCCTCCCCTGCTTTTCCAGCGAAGCATCCAAATCTTTTTTCTGCAGAAATTGAGGGGACAGTGCGCTAGCAGAAAACAGAACAACCGGTAACAAAAAGCCAAAGTCATGGTGAGTGGTTCTCTGCCAACATTTTTACCAAGCGCCGCGCCCATCCGCTTTCTGCAGACACCCCATAAATATTTCCTGATGGTGCTGATGGTAAGTTATGATATGTCCCCACTTGGTTTTACATATGAATTGACAACATCATTTATAGATTTACTCTAAGTATGAAGTTATTTTTCTGACAATACCTCGTTTCCCAGTCCCTTAAAAAATGGCATGAAGTTTGTTCTCGCAGAACTTTAAAATGGAGCAAGAGGACTAGCAGATTCCCTTCCTGCCCTTCTGACCTACACGCATCCTGGGGTCAGCGCCCTGGCCTGTCTTTATATAGTCACTAGAAAATAGGTGCCAGATCCTCTTCTTGAAGCTTAAACAAGGGCTCTGCCTGTATTTATTTTCACCTGTTCAGAATGCAGATCCATTAAAGTATTGAGCCAAACATACAGCTCCCTTCTGAAATAATTGTAAAAGGACTTATTTCCCTAAGAACATCTTAGCTTATCTAAACATCTGCTATTCAGAAGTGATTACTTGGGAATTTCCAGGTCACGCAAGAGCGGGAGACTTGGCTGCTACAGAGTTCATTTAGACAAAAACTAGTAACCAAGCATTTTGGGGTGAGGCAGGGAGTGTTTTAAAAACTAGCTCACGTTTAAGGAACTTAAAATATGAGTGTCTATATACTTTTAAATGTCATTCTTCATTACACTTAATTTTAATTAATCGATATAATTGGACCTTCTGGTAAAGTTTTATGTAGCAAATGTACAGAAAACATAAATAAACTTATGTAGCAGAGGCAGTTTTTTCTTTAAGTGTGAGAAATGCTGGATTTATTTATTTGTTTATTTTATTGAGGAACAAATAGCAATAAGACAGCTCCAAACCTGATTAATAGGAGAGTTTCAATAATTAATACATTGCCCATTGTTATCTTCTTAGTGGTAATCCATAGTATAAGAAGCAGACAGGATATCCTGTCTAAACACTATTAGTACAAATCTCTCTACTCATTAAATTAAGTGAGAGTAGCTGTATATCTATGCTGACTATTCTCTATATACAAATACAAAATAGTCCTTCCTTTTTATCCCCCTTTTTTGGTTAGTCCTGTCAGAGATGAGTTTTCCATTGGCAATTAAATACCATAGGTGCATGAACTAAGCAAAACAATCCAACACAGCCCAGCAGTCCACAATAGTAGTGGGTTATCCACAGAAGTTGTTGACTTGAGCCTTTCACAGCTTAGCATATTAATATGGCTTTACTTTATATACCTCGTTTTTATACTTTTCTGCTGGATGGTTAAGACCAAGATAAAGCAAGACCTATATAACAAGAAATGTATCTAGAAACACAGGATTTAAAAAATACAGAGAAATGTCTGAGGAGACATTCCAAAATCTAGATATATTTATGGTATAATCAACAAGTTGAAGAAAAGGTATGATATTTGAAAATAACAAAGATAGATAGATAGATAGATAGATAGATAGATAGATAGATAGATAGATAGACAGATAGATAGATGGACAGACAGACAGACAATGTTGAAAATGATTTAGAAGATGGTGAGTAACCAAGTTCTCTAGGGTGGTTTAGCAAACATTTGGTGATTTAGAAAAGGACAGCACAAACAATCGTTAATGAAGCACCTATCCCACAGCAAACACTTGGCATTTGTTATCTCAGTTAATCTTCAAATAGGATGACTTCCATGTAGCAAACCAGGAATGTAGCCAGTGAGGTGGCAAAAGTTGTCCTCAGCAAGTGGAGGAGTTAGGATTGCAGCCTGGTCTGCATGCAACAGCACTCCCTATGCGCTGTCAGCCAGTTTTCAATGTTTATTGTAAAATGTTGCTGAAACAACAGTTGTGTTATCTTGTCATGTGAGTGTTCCCACCCACCCTGAAGCTTGGGAATTCTAGCCTCACTCCAGGGGAGCTGGAGTTCCCTAGCAGTTCCATCCTAGGTCAGTGGCAATTTCCTGTATTTCTTGCTCAGCCCTTTCTCTGCAAATTGGAGTCTACCCTACTCTCCAGATGGAGCAAGTTTGGAGAAAGCAGAGAAAGCTCTTCTGTTGAAGGCACGAAAGGAGCTAGAATAGATGTAGATTCTACACTCACCACATACAAGTTTTATGTAATTCGGCTTCTGAAATCTGGAGTAGGAAAGATGCAAGAGTGACAATGGAGCACGTTGGACACAGGGGATGTGGCTGTGGACCATGGGCCATCAGTGAAGCCATAGGCTTAGTTTGCCAGTGCTTTTGTTTGGCCATCAAGTGTTTCTTTGTTTAAATAGCAACATTCAAAAATTTATTCAAGGCTGGAGAGATAGCTCAGTGGACTAAAGCACTTGCTTAGCCAAGCTTAGGCAAGTTTAGGGACCACAGTTTAGGGACCCCAGAAACACATGCTGCACCAGCCCTGCCCCCAAGGTGGGCCAAAGATGGCCAGAGTCTGGGCATAGTGGTACACGCCCAGTGCTGGGGAGGCTGAAAGCAGTAGGATCATCATGAGTCTGAGCTGCATAGTGAGAACCTACAATAACCAAATACATTTTAAAAATTATTCAACAACTACCACCTACAACTCATTATTTATTGAGTATCAGTGAGGAACAGTGATTCCTCAAGAAAGAAGCAAGTTAGGATCTACCAAAGACCAAAAAGATAGAGCTACCTTTCTAGGATTTATATTAGAGAGAAAATGTCTAATAATGTAACCAATAAATGACTAAGTAACAGTATCTTAGGAAGTGAGAGACTAAAAATGTAAATAGGTTGGTAGGGGTTTAGAAGAATGATGAGGTGGGTTGAGAGAGTTCTCAGGAGAAGAAGCCACTTAAGTAGAGGCGTGCAGAAGATACAGGAGTCATCCAGGTAAATAGAAGATGTGAGGAAGGTCCAGAGGTTGGAAAGCTTTCAAGCTGAGGGAACAGTCACTGCAGTCCCTAAGCAGGGAGTATGCATGTTTGAGCAATGATCAGCTGCCCAGTGGTCATGGAATGAGCAAGCGAAAAGGAGGGAAGAAGTGAGGAAGAGTGTAAAGGAGGACTGGATGGTGTAAAGCCTTACAAACTTTCCTAAGGGCTCACTTCTATTCTGTTTAAAAGGAGGAGCTATGGAAGGATTTGAGCAGAGGAGTGATTTGATATAATTGTATTTGAAAATATAGTAATTACTCTGGTTTCCATTCTACATATAGACTGCAGGGAAGGAAGTAAGGATAGACTCAGTAACACCAGATAAGAATTTGCTGGTCTATGGTAACTATGACTGTGAAAAATGCAGAGGTGCCAATGAAGGTTATAAAAAGCAGTGGGTTAAGCGAGACCATTTGGTAGCAAGGTTTGCCAAAGTGAATGCGGGAAGAAGTGAAAGGTGACCACAGAGTTTCTGACTCAAGAATGACATCACTAGCAGTGCAATGGGAATGCTGGGGGCAAAGTTGGTTTCTCAAGAATGAGGGGTGTAACCCAGCAGCACAGTGCCTGCCTGGAAGCACAAGGTCCTGAGTTCAATTCCTGATTAAAAAAGAAAAAAAACAAAAACTTGACCAAAGTTCAGTTCATTTTGCTAATGTCACACAGCAGTGCCAACCTATGTCTCAGTGGAAAAGCCAAAGGCAAGGTGGATAGGCAAGTTTTAAGGAATGTATCTTGATTAAAGGTATATGTTGGGGAGCCAGTGACGAAAAGATAATGTTTAAAGACATGAACATAAACGCCATTTCAAAAGAATGTGCAGAGAGGAAAGAGGCCCAAAGACACTGCTGTTAAGAACTTTGGGAAATAAGAAAAGTGTTGAAACATGCAGACTTCTATCTTCTCTTGAATAGGAAATGCTATTGCCAATAGTTGCTGGTATTACTGGGTAAGGGGTGAGTGACTGCTGTATGTGCGTCGGCCAGCCCTCCCCTGACCCTTCAATAGTCTGCTCTGTTTGGGCAATCTGTATGTCTACCTCACCAGTATCTCCAACAGACTGATTTCACTCATTTATGTCAAATACTTTCCCTTCCAGGGAATGTTAATCTGTAGTTTCTGGCACAGAGCTGTGCATAGAGCTGGTACCAGCACTTCCAGCTCCCATCTAAGGTGGAGTGCCTCCTTTGAAACCATTATCTTTTCTTCTAATTGTATTTTGGAAATAGATCTGATAGTATCATGGGGTGATGTCTGGACCTCTGATAATCTGACATTTTCATCTAGAGAAATGAAGAGAAAGATCATATTGAAAATGACAAATTCCTTTGATATCATGAACAACGGTATTTCAACCTTTACTTCCATTTCAGAACTCAAAGCACCACCTCAGTCTTAGTCAGCTTTGAAACAGTAGCAAGAATTTTTAGAAATAATGAAATGATTGGTCATGGACATCTAGAAAGAAGTAAAAGAATTCCAAGGGAAAAAGATGGATTGAGAAATAGGATTGTACGATACAAAAACATTATGAAAACAGTTTGCAATGTATTAATTTATCGAATCCGTCTGTTAAGGTGTCTTAAAACTGTCTCACTGATATTTGTACTTCAATAAAATAATAAATAAATAAATAAAACACTCAGAATGAAGTTTCCAGTTTAATTTAATGGGTTGAGAACTTAGGCATCTAGCATGACTACTGTGTCCTCACAGTAGCGTGAAGGTATACATTCATTGGAAAATAAAAAATAATGGGTTTTGATTCTTACCGGACAATTACTTGGAAGGTAACTCCATATACTGAACAAATGGGAAATTTCAAAGAAGTCTCAACTTCAAAGAAATATGCTGGACTGCCAGGCTTTGAGAAAAAATTATTTTCTCATTTAAGGTCAAATATACATCCCACACTGTGATTCTGTGCTCATTGATCTAAGAATCTTCTATGTGGGAGAACTGACAGCCAGTTAACAAGTGAATGCCTATGAAAGGCTTCTTTAGGGCAGCTGAAAAGGAATGAAGAAACTAGAGTTGAAGTTAATCTCAAAATTGACTCCTGGAGTGGTAGTGAGCAATGGGAAAACTAAGGCAGCCAAAGAGTAATGCCTCCTGTTTAACACAGTACTACCTGTTCCTGTTTCTCAGTACTGGCATCCCACTCAGGACCTTGTGCTTGCCAGCCAGGCAGGTGATCATGCCTACTTGCTCTTTGAAAGAGAAATCGCCACCTCTTCCCCAAGAAAAGACCACCTCTTGAAATGTATGGACATTAAAAGGGGCTTGATTTTTTTCAGGGGCCACATTCCTTTGTTTTCTTAATTCACTGCCTTATCTTTTTTTGTACTCTTGTCTTGCTTGGGAACTAATATCTTGAGCAGTGGGCAAATGGCTCCTCTAGCAACAGTCACCAAGTGAAATTTGTCCCAGCATCTCTCTACCTTCTTTCCAACCCCATCTTAATATTTTTAACCTTTTCAGTATTTTACATTACTGTGTTTAGGTTAAATTTCTCACCAATAAATTTTAAATTTCATTCACTCTACTTACCCTTTTCACATTTAAAGCACATTGAAAGTTACAAGGTAGCTTTTGCATACAGACAAATACCAGGTCTATTCTAGTCCTATAAATTTTGTATTAGTGGCTACATATGAAATTCTAAGATCACAGTGCTTAATAACAAAATTTTAAAAATATTAAAGAAAATTTATTTTAAGTTGATTTTGTCATTTTAATTTTATGATGTAGTCCTCAGAGGATGTACAGAGTTCAGTAACAACATACAAAACAAATGTAAGTTACTTATGATTCAATAATTAATTGGCTTCTTTGTTTTGTAATACTGGGGCTTGAACCCAAGGCCTCTCATATACTGGGAAAGCTCTGTACCACTGAGTTACATCCTTGGCTCCAAGGTAATTGATTTTAGTAGTCATTTTTCATTTGCTTTTTCATGTTACATTCCTAACTTAAATGAAAACTAACCTAGTGTGGAAAATCACCAGTTCCTTTGGTTGTTCTAATTGCTCCTCAGCTTTCAGTTCTAGATTGTCACATATAAGGTAGAGAGTCTAGAACTAAATTCAAACTGAGCTACAATGCTTTAATCTTTTCTTGTCCAAAATAAGTATCTTTCAGGAAAGTCAATGATGAAAACCAATAGTAAAATAATATACAGACATGGAGCAAAATCACATAGGTTTACAGATCTGTGATGACAGTAAAGAAGTTCTTTTTTCCCCACTAATTATTAGACAGCAATCTTTGGTGGCCTGGCCAGGAGTCCCCTCTACCTCACTATGTCTGAAATGAATGCTATATAGAGGGGTGTCTACATACAGGCCAGGTACTTTTGAAATGGGGCTGCTTCCTACTTGAGCAAACTATTCAGTTTTTTCAGAATCTACTTCCAAGTGTTCTTTACCTACTGAATCCATTCACATTCATTTTTATGTAGTATAGGATTAAGGGATTTTTTTTTCTCTTGAAATAGTTTTCCCACTGATATGTGGCAAATTTTTATTTTTAATTGCCTCAAATAGAAACCTACTCAAGCCAACTTTAAGTAAATTAGATTTATAGGGAATAAGGAAAAAATATGGCTAGTAAAATTTTGGATAGTAAAATGAGGACCAAGGTACCACAATAAATAGATCTGTTTTAATCAGAGTAGCTGAATCTCCCATAACAGCAGCTGCAGAAATCCTTCCCACACAGAGAACACCCTATCCCTGAAACTTTGGCCAAGATTCTTGCCTTTTTAGTGAGAACCAATCGGCTTCTGCTGTAAAAAACAGGCTCAAAGGGAGAACATAAAAAGATTGGAGAGAAAATTGTGTCACAATCAGTAGAAAATGATTTATTTTCTACTGATATTTTTCACCCAAGTATCAATACATGTAATTAAAACAATGTGGAATTTAGTTCTTCCAGTGCATCAAAGTTGGTGAGTAACTTCTGGATGTACAGTAAGCTGCATTCAGCAACTCTTTCAGGTTCTCTCCTGGTTCTGATCTGATAGTTAGGGCCCATTATCTTATAGGGACATTTGCACCATTTTCCCATAAAGTGTTATCATCTTACATCAGTCTGCCTGGAGCTTATTTGCCACTTCTACCCACTCATATGGCCAGGTTATTTTCTTTCACCATTATTCTTATTGCCTTTGTATGTCACTATAGAGTGGGAAATTTCTTTTCTAGTAGATGTTTTGTTTGCTTCTCTGTTTTATTTTAGGTCACTTAAAACAGTATTGAATAAGATTGACCCAGTACTAATTTCTGGCAGCTATACATCCCTACACATAAAAGTTGTCCTTCCTTTAGTCTCTCCTTTTTTGTCTTCCTTGTCAACAAGTATTTATTAAGCACCAAAATGTGCCAAATATTGTTTTAGATGCTTAGGATACAGGCATGAATCAGACAATGATATCAAATATAGTTTGTATGTTAGTAAGGGAAGACAGTCAATAATAAATAAGTGCTTAGCACTTCATGATGCTGAATGATAGGCAGCTTCTGTCTTCATGGAGCTGTGTTTTTTTTTTTTAATGATTTGAGGTAATTCTTTAATGACAAATTATTTTCCACCAAACTTGCCATGTGTATTTTCAGATCAGATGGGAATAACTTTCTTGTGTTTTTGTATATTTAAAGAATGGGTATAATGAAGCCACAAAAAGAAACCAAAGAGTGAATGTTTATTCTTTTTCATGAGAAAATGTTTAGGGTAAAATTAATTCAACATATATATGTGTGATATCAATGAAACATATAAAACAGAAATTATAGTCCTTCCTCTTAAGGATTTAATAATTAAATTGGACAAAGCAGACAAACAGATACTGTTAGTAGCCTAATGTATTTTGACTGTGTAAATCCCAGAAACCAGAGTTTTAGCCCCTGGATATGCAGAAGCTGGTTGTAATGATACCCTGAAGTTCCGTGAGTCAGCCTTGTGAATGTCCTTGGTAGTCCTGATATTACAAGTGCATGTCTCACACATTCTTCCTAAACTTAGTCTTATGTCCTGATCTTAATCTCCATGTAGAGCTCTTGTCTACTTCTGAAGCACTTTCCCTTTTTTAATTTGTTACAGTTAATCTTTATTATCAACTTGACTAAGTTGAGACAATCAATAAAGCCTATTTCTGGATGTCTGGGTATATATCATGGGGACATGAACTTGGAGACTATATCTGATCGCTGGATCCTTTCTCTGGTTCTTCCTGCTTTTTTTTCTGCTTCCTGACTGTATGATACAAGCAATTTTCCTCTATTGTGTCTTTCTGCCATGATGTTTGTGCATTGAAGCCACCTCCCATAGATGGAAATAATAGGCACATGAGAGAATTTATCATATTATTGCAAATTTCTTTTTCCACTAGGGATATAGTTCAGTGGCAAAGCACCTGCCTGGCACGTCCAAGATTCTGAGTTCAGTTCTTGGTACCAAACAAAACATAACCCTCCCAAAAATTTTTGTTTCCTTGCAATTTTCATAATAAATTTAACTCCCTCATTCTGTCAAGAGAAATTCACTTAAGGAGCTATTTCTGTGTAGATGGTAGGCATACAAACTCGGAACAGAATGCTTGTGTTGACATAACAAGTATTTGTGTCTCATGTCAGTTCTTTCACTATAAACAGGAAATAATTAAGTTCAGGTATTTGTTGTGAAGGTTCAGTGAAACATTGCTCATTAAGTGCTTGGTATACCTAAAGAACCCAACAATATTGGCTACATGGATTATTACATTGGGACTTCTAGGGGTCTCCCTCATAAACCTTCCATCATATAGCTCAGAGAAACACTTGTAGGAAGAAAGAGCTGGAGTCTACATTGTGTGCATGTGAATGTGTGAGGGTGCATAGGTGTGCAGAGCACAAGGTAGTTGCATGGAGGCTGGGACGGTCCTGGAGAAAAAGCGAGGCAGTGAAGGAGGCAGAGAGAAAGGAGAACATGTGAGATCTTTCCCGATGTTTACTGACAGCAGCTCTTTTTCAGCCTCCATTTCTTAGTCATGATGCTAGATGAATTAATGCAAACTGCAAAACTACCTTTCGTGTCTAGAAAGCTGATTCACTGCTGACTCACTCAACCTAAATGGAAATGTTTCCCATCAGGTCTTTATCTGCACTAAAAGCAACTGCCTCTGCTTCCTGAGAAGGATGTTGCTTTTGGAGTGCTGGAAGAGGCTAAGGGGTGACCAAGTCCTCAGGGAGCCCCACTGTCCCACACAACCAGTAGTTCTGTGGCTACTGCCTTCATCTACACCTCAGGGTGTCAGTGCATCACCAAGTGAGTCATGCTTGATATTTAGAATGTCATCTCATTGCTAGATGAAGAGCCAGGAGGCTTTTGCCTCTCTCATGTCTCACTTAGTGTCCTATTTTCCTTTACCTTTCTATAGTCACCATCTATGTACAAGACTGGGAACAAGAAATTTGTAACCAATATTTGAAAATGAAACCAGCAAGTATAAAGGGATAAAATTGCATTCCTTTAAGGGCATGCATCTCTCTGTAAAGATCTAGATACTTCTATGAAACACATCTTTGAATCATTCCCTTGTAGCTTGAACAGTGCCAATAAAACTTTAATGTGACAGAATTGGCTGTTGATGGACTGGATCCAACACAGATGTTCTAACAACTCCCAGGCCGTGCTGCTATGCTTTGGATCACAGATCATACTTTGAATTGGAGGGGTACAAAACACTAACTCTTAAATGACACTGTACCTTTGAGAGTCTCATCTGGTCTTGAATCAGATTTTTTGGGTATTAGAACTTTTAAAAGCCCCTCACTCTTTTTAATATTTGGTAATGATTAATAATCACCAGTACAGGGCCAGGGAGGTGGCTCAGTGGAATAAGCACTCCCCTGACAAGCACAATCCCCAGTTCTGCCAAAAGAAAAAAAAAGAATCACCAGTACAGAGATTGTTGACTTCTTTTCTCAAAGCCTTACATGGCCATCATTGAAGTGGTTTGTTCAATATTGAATACTTCTTTTGGGTAAATGTTAGAAATTTCTGGAGTTCATTTTAATAATAACTTTCCATGTGACCTATTCCTAGTAGTTCAGATTTAATCAATTTAGCAAAAGGCCTAGACATGGAAATATTTCACATTTCAGTTGATTTTTATGTGCATACAAATTAAGAATCAGTGATCAAGATATTTCAGGAGGGAATTAGAAACTTTTTGGAACTGACATAGGAAGAATTGCTGAGAGGGGACAACCTGCACTTCTAAGTGTACATATGTGAGACGTAAACTCTTTGCTTTGGTATTTTGTATTAACACATCTTTTCAATAGATGACACGGGGGGTGTAGAGTAGTATCATCAATAGCACATCAATATTTTATTTTTATTAATTTTATTGAGAAACAAATAGCAATGAGACAGTTTCAAAATTGATTAGTAGGACAGTTTCAATAATTAATACACTGCATATTGTTGTCTTCATAGTGGTTATTCATAGTACAAGATGCTCATGTGATATCCTGTCCAAATACTATTAGTACAAATCTTTCTTCTCACTGAATTAAAAGTAGCTGTACAACTATTTTATATGAACAGATACAAAATGGTCCTTCATTTGTATTCTCCTTTTTTGTTTAGTTTTGTCACAGATGGGTATTCCATTGTCCTTTAAATACTGTAGGTGCATGAATTCAGCAAAATAATCCAATAAAGTTCAGTAGTCCACAATAGTAGTGGATTATCCCTAGGACTGTCAATGTCAGAATTTGGTGCTTTGAGCCTTTTACAGCTCAGCATATTAACTGCAGCTCAGCATATTTGCTTTTTACACCTTGTTTTTATACTTTTCTGCTGGAGGGTTAAGACCAAGATAAAGCAAGACCTATATAACAAGAAGTGTAACTTTTCTATCTGACAAGGTCAGTCAAATCCAAGAAAAAAGTCACAGGACTGTCCTACTACAGTGCTGTATATGGTTAGATTTCTTAATTTCTGTGTAAAAATACATAATTTTTCATTCCTATTTCTTCAATTTTTTATTTTTAAATTTTTTTCTTCATATTCTGTAGAGACTTAAAGATTAACATATCAATACTTGATGGAATATACCTGCTCCATGTTATTCCTAAGATGTTTGATATTCAGACAGATAGTGAGGTTAAGCTCAACTGCCTATGTTGTAGGATAATAATAATAAGCTTCTCTTCTGGAGGGTTAACAACCTAAGTTTGCAGACCACAAAGTACAGAAAAACAAGGGCTGCAAGGACAGCCAATATTTTTGCCCTAACCTTTCAAGGTCAGTGAGGACTTAGGACATAGGGGAACCTATACTGTAATATCAAGTAACTCAGTTGTGTCCCAACTTTTCTGATCAAGGAGATTATGGAGCCACAGAGGAATGTGATCGATGATCTACAGTGTCCCTAAGGAGCATCACATGGAGAGAAAACATTCTCTCAGGCTTTCACAAAAAGCAAATTGGTCAAGGAATGGCTGTGACTCATCCACATGGCTGACACTGACAAAGGATCTACAAACTGTGGTATGGGGTTTCAGGATAAATCCTGACCTCATCAGATACAAAAATTATGTGATTTGCATGAGAGACCGACTCTTGGGGTCTTCCTTCGCGGGGACTTCGACCCTTACAGAATATACAGATGCAAAATGGTCATTTATTTTTATCTCCTTTTTGTATTTAGTTTTGTCAGAGAAGGGTATTCCCTTCATTTAAATATCGTAGGTGCACGAATTCAGCAAAGTATTCCAATATAGTACAGTAGTACATAATAGTAGTGGGTTTTCTGTAAGACTGCAGTGTCTGAAGTTGTTGACTTGATCATTTTATAGCTCAGCATATTAACATGGCTTTACTTTTTATACTTCATTTTTATACCTTTCTGCTGGATGCTTAAGACCAAGATAAAACAAGACTTATATAACAAGAAATGTAATTTTTGAAGAAGCTGTGGATTTGGCTCAGTGGAAGAAGCGCTTCCCTGGGAAAGCTTTATTATCTACGTATACACAGGGCTATCCGAACATGCAGGATCAGAAAGTGCCATTTGTCTAGCAAGCATACTTTTTAAAGGCAAAAACCACAAAATGGGGAGGGAGCAAGTGTGGTTACAGAAGCAGATCGCATTGGTTAGTTTAGGCTGACCTTTAAAATAATTGGTGTGTTTGAGTATATATGACTTTTGAAGGAAACTAAGAGGGATAGGCCATAGGGCAACTATTAGTTAACTCTGTAGTTTTAGCTGTTTTCTGAGAACGGCTGGGTCAAAGTGACTTATTTTATAAAAATGTTCCCAGGCTGGAGATTAAATGTTTTCCCCAGCTAGGCCTGAGGTCTTTATGACCCCACCTGAGGTTTTTGTGTCCTCTTTGTTTTAGGAACATGGATGATTTAAGTTCTATGGCTGTAAGCAGACATAACATTAGGCAGTAATCTATACAAGCTGACATGGTTTGTTGATGTACTAAGGCGGCGCATACAGAACAGGATGGCGGCGTAACCTCATGTATGCTCTTAGAAATTATTTGGGCTTTACAATTCAAAATAGTTAGGATAGATATACAGCTACATTCTCTTAATTCAATGAATAGAAAGCTTTGTTCTAATAATTCTTAGATAGGATATCATGTAAGCATCTTGTACAAGAATAACCACTAAGACAACAATATGCAATGTATTAATTATTGAAAGTGTCCTATTAATCGGTTTTTAAATTGTCTCATTGCTATTTGTTTCTCAATAACATTATTTTAAAAAAAAGGTCAGTCAAATTCCCTCAGGATGTACCCTAAAACCCTGTACCATAATTAGTAGGTCCTTTGTCAGTGTCAGACATGTGGATGAGTCATGGCCATTGCTTGACCAATTTGCTTTCTGTGAAAGCCTGAGAGAATGTTTTCTCTCCATGACTCTCCTTAGGCACACTCTACATCACTGATCACTTTCCTCTCCTTATGTGGCTCCATAATATCCTTGATCAGAAAATTTGGGACACAACTGAGTTACAAGAAGCACATCAATATTTAAAATCCCTTTTAGGGGCCAGAGAGATGGTTTAGTAGAGTAAGCACTCGCCTGAGAAGTGCAAGGGCCTGAGTTCAATCCCCATTTCCACCAATGAATAAATAAACAAAACCCCCTTTAATCTCTTTTATTTGCAGAGTTAAAGATAGTTCAGTGTTTTTCACTTAATGAGTACAAAGCAAATATTTAGCAACCCATCAGATAAAGGCAATATTACAGCATTTTCTTGGATGGCTTTCATGCTGGACCAATAACAGTATCAGTATAATGAGAGCAGATTGTACTATCAAGCTATAAGATAAAAAAGCCAAAATAGGCCTGAAATATTAAACAACACTGGGAGGCTGCAGAATCATGTTTTGACCAGTATCATTATCTAAATTGAAGAGAATGTGAGGTAATATGTGGATTATCTCACATTCTTGGTGTTAAAAACTCTTGAATACATATAGAAAATATATCCTGGACATAGTTCTAAGGAAGAACAGGAATCACTGTAGCAAAATTCTCATGTAAGGCCAACTTATAATGGTGATTATTAATGATTAAAGTACCCATGATAACTGATATGATGAGAAGTATACTTCAGGTGTTTGCTGTTGGTTCCTGACAGATCTCCTCACATCTCTGGAATCTCCAAAGTGATCAGAGCACTTTTCATATCTTAATAAAATGACTGGTAGCTTCAGGATGGAGGCTGGTGGCCAGAAGAAACAACTGTGTGATTAGAGGGTTGTAAGTTTTTAGTCACAGCCCCTGACTTCGGGGGAGAAGAAAGGAATGAAGGTTAACTTTGATCATCAACGATTTAATAAATTATGTCTTAAAATGTACCCTCAATAAATAAAGGGTTTCAGAGAGCTCCTGGGTTGGTGGCTGCATTCGTGTGATGTTTTAGAAGACAGTGCACCCCAGCTCTGCTGGGATAGTTGTGCATTTTGACCCCCCTAGACCTCACCCAGTGCACTTCCTCATTTTTTGGATGTTAATTTATAAGCTTTATAATTCTCTGTAATAAATGAGTACCCATGTCTTTCTAAGGTCTATGAGCCATTTTAACAAATGATTGCTCCTAAAGAGAGTGTTATGCAAACCACCAATTTGCAGACCTGTTGAACAGAACTGCGGGTAAGCTGGAAACCCATGACTTGCTCTTGGAGGGAAGTGAAGGATACTATTAATGACTGAAACCTTCATGGGTGGGGTCTAATGATAACTGGATAACCCGTGTTAGAAATGAATTGTTGGACATCCAATTGTTGTCTACAGAGAACTGGAAAATGGCACAGTGTTGAGAAAATGCACAAATGTTTGCTGCTAGACATGCTATGAGTAGAAAATCAGTGTCTGTCATTTAGTATGAGGCTCTAAAGAGGAAGCTTTAACACTTTAGAATGTTAGACAATTTTGGACAGGTGTACTACAACAGGAGGTAGTATTAGAGAAATCTATATGCAATTTTGGAGATGATTTTAAATAATCTCAGTGTGCAACTCCAAAATAGGCATAGTTGGCATAGTTGAAGAAGATAAAAGATAATAAAAAATGCTTCCTTAACTAACTAGTAAAGCAAATGAAGACAACAGAGGTGTAGCAATGAACTTGAATCCATGAGAAAACAGTGGCTTGATAAAGTTAAGATCCACACAAACTGTATGGTTAGATGCCTAGATGCTCACTGAAGCATTAATGAACTGCAAACAGCCTAGGTACTCAATAATAGAGGATATTGTTTGTTAGAGTGCCTTGTACACTGTGTAATATAAATACTAATGATTGCATTGTTACCATATTGCAGCATAATATTTGATATGGAAAATATCAATCACTGAATAAGATATAAACAGCCTTGTATTACTATAATAAAAATGCTTAAAAAGGTATAAATCAAACAATTAATAATCAGGAGATTATAAATTATCCTATATTTTCAGTAGAGCTTTTCCATATTTTCTTAGTGTATCTCATATAAATTTATTTTGTAGTATTAAAAAATACATTGTTGAAGAAGAAAAGCCTTCCCAGATGGAGAAACATATGGTTGGTCAAATGTTATGTAAGAATCAGAAAGCACAAAAAAGAATAGAAGGAGTATGGACCTTCTCTGGTTATAAGAGGTTCTTTTGTGCCTAAAGTAGAGAGAAATTTGTGATACTATATGAGAAACAGAGAAAGGGCATGCTTAAACTATGAAGGCGAGTTCCAAATAATTATGAATTCTTGATTTTGGCCTTCTCTGGGAATTGTTCAGAAAAATCTTGCCCACAAATCATCTTTGTGATGAAACTGATGGTTTAGAGGAAGCATGACTCAATAGGGCACATTGAAAACTAAGTGAGAAAACAGTGCACACAGTGATTTGCTGTTATTGTCTATTGAGTGACCAGGTTGCTAAAGAAGTAGGCAAATGAGCTTGCCATTCCCCTTGGAAGACCAGAGAGTGATGGAAAGGAGATTGAATCTGGAAGAAAGTCTGAGTGAGCTCTGCGAATAGATAGAGTTCAAGTGAGGTATCAGACTAAAAACTGGCCACAGTTGTCGGGGGCGGGGGGGAGTAACAGCCAGAAAATAGAAAAAAAGCTTGATTCAAACAGGGGCCATGTGCACGTGTCTAGGAGGCTCAGAGACAGCAGAGCAACCAGGCTGAAGAGCAGCTGTAAGAGGCGTCTCCGTCTAACAAAGAAGCACATTAATTGAATTTGGAATTGAGACAGAACCAGGCTTCTGTTGTGTTTTGTTCAGATCCTGATGTCTGAAATGAGATGGAAAATGGAGTCAAGCAATCATCTATTTACATAAAATGAAGTTAAGTAAAGTGAAACATAGGCAGAAAGCAAGGCTTTCTAGCAATAAGAACGGAAAACAAGTTACACAACGAAGGTTCTAGATAGGCAAATGCACTAAAAACACCCAGACATCTTCTTGGTATTGGCTTCAGGTTCTGAATTGAAGAAGTTTGAGTGATCTTGAAATGTACCATCAGATAGTCTGAGAGCTAAAAAGAAAAGTAAGTGTATTGCATTTATTTTTACCAGGATCAGGAGAAACATACATTAGTCCCTGAGGGTAAGAACACAGCGATGGACAGAAAAGATGAGTAATGCTACTGACATTTTAAAACCCTTTTCTATGCCTAAGTGGAAAACTAGCAACTTCCTGGTTCCTGAGAGAATCAACAGAGTCAGATTTGTCCTCATCAGCCTGACGCCATCCTTTTGGAGCCACACACAAGTAGAGCTTTGAGTCATCTCTTGCTTACATACTTTTCTGTTTTCCCTTTTGCTTCTGCACAGCCAGAAAACACTTGCTTCAAATTTTAGGTGTTGTTTCCTTTATCAGGCACTGAGTCAGATGCAAAAACTCTAAACCTCATGCAGTACCAGGTGGACTTCAACTTGAACAATAGACTAACATGGAAAGACTCAAAAACCCAAGGTAACCCTAGATATTGCATCACCCAGAGGAGTGTCATTTCCACCCAGTCCCAATATTGAAGTCTCCATTCTATGGCCTCTCTCTCTAAGCACATTTCTTTAAACTTAATCAGAGCTGACCATCTCCAATTGGACTCAGACAAGTTTCTTGGGCTCTAGACACAAAATTCAAAAAGTATCTAGGGCTGATTATGATTTAGTATGGTGATGGGAAACACACAAGCTGCACAATTTACACATTCTGAGCTATACATACTGCCTACTTATTCTCTATTTAGATAAGCAAGAATACCTGGGGGGGGAACAAAAGGTATACCCTGGGCTTCCCCCACTTCTAACTGCATGGAAGAATTCTTGGTGTAACCACGGATTGGCTAACACAATCTGTGTATTTCTCCCAGAAAGTTACTCAAAGAAGGACAGATAAGTTCTGCTTTACCACTCCAATGATGTTATTCATAATGACCTAATGCCATGACTTTTCCTTTGTCAGTTCTTTTTATGTTTAGAGTTTTCCATGAAACTCTAACTGGGACCTGGCTTTATCTTCATTTGTCTACTACGGTCACTATTGTAATAAGGACAGTCTCTAGAGCATGAGAATGAAGGGATGAATGAGTATGTGAACGAATGAATGAGTCAATGAATAGAATTTTATGCATATTTGCATATTTTTCTGTTTTCTAATGATCTATCTAGTGCTCCATGAAATGAAACAGAAATAAAACCTGTCACATTGCCATAACTACCACATACATTTAATATTTTACCAATAGCAATAGCAAAAGTCATACATCCTTATTCTCATTGTTCTTAATGTTCTGATGTAATATCACCTAATTATTGTCCAAATTATCTTGGATCAAATATACTTTTCCTCATTTATTTTTCATAGTTTTTAGCATAAAGGTTCTATATGTTCGTTATTACATCCAATTTTATGCATATTTTCTGTTACAAACAGCATATTCCCAGTATGAGAAGTATCATGAACTTGGGTTATCTATCGGGCATTTGAGTTTATGCTTCCTTATATAAGGAAAACTAAAACGTTGCTATGTTTATTTTCTATTTTCATATTCACTCATTGCTTTTAGTAAACGTTTAACTAATTTCCTTTAATTTTATAGAAAGAATATCAGGTCATCTGCTCTGTTATTACACTTTCCGAGGAGTCCAATTGTTCTACTATAGCTCCAAGTCTGAATACACTCAACAGAACTGCCAACATAACAGTCACTAGTGAGTGATGAAAGCCTTTGCCTGACACACAAAATTCTCTTCTCTCTTACTTGTGCTGTGAGGTACTAAGTTTAGACAGATAATCTTTATTATGTACGAATAATACAACCTTCTCTCATAGCATAAATGATTTTTTTAAGTCAAGAATGGATTCTTAATGTTATCGTGTGGTTTTCCACAACTATGGAAATGTCTACATTGGCTTCTTCTATCTTCTATGGGCATAAAAGGTAGTACAGCTAATGGTAAAACTTCCTAGGCTGGAGCTTGGCCTTGCCCTTATCATTTCTGTGACTTTATCCAAGTAAATTCATTTTCCAATACTTTGGCTTCTTTACCTGTAAAAGGGATAAAAAATAGGGCCCACCTAACTTATGGTAGTCTTGTGAGAATTAAGACGGCTAATACATGATGAGATCATAAAATACCACCTGAGATTGCAATTGTTTTTGAACCCTGAAAATTACTTTGTCTTCATAAAATACTATGGACATTTCACATCTTTAGCATTGAGAATGATCTCAATGTTTTTATCATTGCTTAGTTTTTGTTATATAGGCTTTACAAAATACATTTTCCCATGTAGTAGAATAATGTAAAAGAACTGGAAAACAAAGTCTGAGGACAGAAACTATCAAACTTTAGATTCACTATGTAGCTACTGAAATGGTGAGATGACTCTCTCCACGTTAGACTGAAAATTGGAAAAAATAGAGCTTATTAATAAAACTGGCCATGGGACCCTTCCCAGATTATAGATCTTAAATGTCTGGCCAGTGTCTGAACACATGTGCTCCCCCGATCATTATAGATCAGAAGCATGTCTGGCTTCATCCTTAGTTTTATCCCCACTTAAATACTTTCATGGTTTCCATGGCAATGGGATTATTCCTTGTAATTACCTCCATTTTCCTCTTATTCTTTTATGTTTAGAACATGTTAAGGGTGCGAGAGGAAAGAACAAGTTACCACATCTTAGCAAGGGTTGGGAAGGATTGAAGGAGTGACAACATCATAAAAACAGTGAAGGCTAAACTACACTTCCTTTGCTAAAATCAAATTAACCCAACTGAGAGCAGTCACCCCCGAATCTATAATAATCAAGATAATGTGGTATTAATTAGCAAATGTATAGAAAAAAGGAACAGAATAGAGTACCAACAAGATGCATATAAATATAGCCAACTGATCTTTGACAAGAACCAAAAGCAGGGGCCAGGGAGATGGCTTGGTAGGATAAGCACTTCCCTGGCAAGTGCAAGGGCCTGAGTTCAATCCCCAATTCCACCAAAAAAAAAAAAAAAAAAAAAAAAAAAAAAAAAAAAAAAAAAAAAAAAAAAAAAAAAAAAAAAAAAAAAAAAAAAAAAAAAAAAAAAAAAAAAAAAAAAAAAAAAAAAAAAAAAAAAAAAAAAAAAAAAAAAAAAAAAAAAAAAAAAAAAAAAAAAAAAAAAAAAAAAAAAAAAAAAAAAAAAAAAAAAAAA
>PVKA01018451.1:0-43822 GCA_004027165.1 Ctenomys sociabilis | reverse complement strand
CAAATGTTGAATTATTTTTTCCTTCATCTTGGTTGTATTTTAAGAGATTTTTCTTACCTTTTCAGTAGC
This sequence comes from Ctenomys sociabilis, assembly GCA_004027165.1. Classification (NCBI taxonomy): domain Eukaryota; kingdom Metazoa; phylum Chordata; class Mammalia; order Rodentia; family Ctenomyidae; genus Ctenomys; species Ctenomys sociabilis. The sequence continues at coordinate 43,753 of PVKA01018451.1, read as the reverse complement.
TGCAATGGTGTCTTCAAGATCTGAAACTCTATCTTCACTTTTATTCAAATCGATTTTCCAGCTTGTGATTGAGGTATTAATTTCCTGCATATATATTTGTGTTGGCTTCATGCATTCTATTTCTTTCCTATATTGTTCATTCAAGGATTCCATCATTTTTATATTCTCTGTTTTTATCATTGTCTTCTTTAGAAGCACTTAGTAATTCTTTCATTATAGCTATCATTTCTTTTTTTACTTCAAAGATTATTTCTGATCTGATTTCCTCCATACCTTTTAGCAGTTGTTTCTTTACTTCTGACTAATTTCAGAGATTTTAGGTTTGTGATTTCTAATTTCTTCTGTGCTGGTGTCTCCTGCATTTGTTCTGGGTGGGCTCTGGCCCTGAGAATGTATTTTGATCCTTCTTTTTGTCATTTCATATGGCACTGTCTTCTGAATTTTGGTGTGGAGCTCTGGTGCAATTCTTACCTTAGCAGATACCAATATTATTACCCAAGAGAGATTATATGGTTAAGGCAGTTACAATTTTATATTTACAGAACTCTAGTTAGCAACACTAATAATGGGTAGTAAGATTTAGCAGTTGACAATCTTTTGTGTTTAATGGGTTTGTATTTTAGACACTAAGAGCAAACATTATGACTACAGCTAAGCAGATATTAGACTGAGAATTTATACTTAAATTATTTCCCCTAAATTCTGTCTGATTATCTCCCCTTTTGTGCCTGTAGTCTTCCAGGCAGACTAGTTCACTCCACTTAGCTGTTATCCCTTCTCTCAATCAAGAAAGAAACAAAAAGGATGCCCTCATAGGTCTGGGTCTAGCAAATTGTCTCAGTTTACTGGATCTGGATTTAACAAGTTCAAACTCGTCCAGGTGGGCCTAGCGTGGGCCTGGCTACTGTACTCTGCTTCTTCCTGCTGAAGTCAGTGGATGTGAACTTGCTGTGCCCCTCTGGTAAGGTGTTCTGCTCCTGGATTTGTTGGGTGGGTCTCCTCTTTGTAGGGAGCTCTGATGCCAAGTTCCATTCCAGGCCTGTCTGATCGAATATAATCCAGTGAGCATGGAAGGTCCCCCACACACACACACCAGGTCTGGGTGCCTGCTGGAGTAGAATTCTCAGCCCATTCAATTGTATCAACATCTGGAAAAGTTCAAATGTCTTTCAATAATAATAGTAAAAGCACAGTGGTGATATTTCAGTGAAATTTAAATAGCTGTAGACTGTTCCCAATCACCAATGCTGAGTAAAATACATTACATAAATTAATTACACAACAATAGTCACTGGTATACTTTGGGAATCTCTGCTAGTGTACAGACAGTTTCACAAAATACTAAGGCAGGCTTCTGCGAGAGCAGCCAGGTAATGGGAGGAACCATTAGCAGTGATAAAGCTGCCAGTTAAGCCTCATCAAGATGACAGTCTTGGTCTTAAATATGCAGCAGAAAAGTATAAAAATGTGGTATAAAAACTAAAGTCCTATTAATATGCTGAGCTGTAAAAGGCTCAAGTCAACAACTTCTGACATTACCAGTCTTATGGAAAACCCACTACTATTATGGACTACTGGACTATATTGGAGTATTTTGCTCAGTTTATCTACCTACAATATTTAAATGACAATGGAATACCCTTCTCTGACAAAACTAAACAAAGAAAGGGGATACAAATGAATGACCATTTTGTATCTATATATTCAAAATAGTGAGGATACATATACAGCTACATTGTCTTAATTCAATGAGTAGAAAGGGTTGTTCTAATAGTGTTTGTGAACAGGATATCATGTCTGCATCTGCACAATGAATAACCACTAAGACAACAATATGCAATGTATTTATTATTCAAACTGCCCTACTAATAGGTTTTGAAACTGTCTCATTGCTATATGTTTCTCACTGAAATTATTTTTAAAAAGATGACAATGTAACCAAAAGCACTGAGACTTTATTGCAGAGCCCATGGAGAAAAAGCCAGGGGTAAGCCTGGCTAGGATTGGTAAAGACCTGGGAAAGAAGTTGGAAGAATGAGGCTTTGACAAGGCCTATGTGGTCCTTGGAAAATTTGTGGCGCTAGAGAAAAGTGAAGATCTCTTCCAGGAATGGCTGAAGAACACATGTGGTGCCAACACCAAGCAGTCCTGTGACTGCCTTGGGTGACTCTGGGAGTTGCATGATGCCTTCTTGTGATGTTGTCTGGGGAGCCCTCAATCTGTAGCCCCAGGGTCTGAGTTTTTAGAGTTCACAGCTGAGCAGGGCGCCTAGCTCTCTTCTTCTGCATTGGAAAGGATTGTTGTTGTCACACTCGCCTCTGGTGTATTCAAGAGTTTTTTGGGAGTTCTCTCTCCCACACCATTTCAACTTTTTTGGAAGTGTCACTCTTGCATGCATCTCCCTTTCTCATCCTTCCTTTGCCAGTTTCTTGGTGATAGCTACCAACTTTCTTGAGTGAATTCCCAGTCCTTTTCCCTCACTTCCACCTCATCTCTGGTCCATATAATGCAATTTGACTCTCTCTTTTTTGACAGAACAGTTACTGTTGTTAAATTAATAAGTAGCTTTCTTGAGAAAAAAATAATAAGGCAGGAAAATTAGGAAATGAACTACATACTACTTAAATTTTCTATATATCAAGGTAAAATCCTAAACATTAAAGTGATCCATAAGAATGGAGTAAATAGAGGAAAAAGAAGAAATAAATAGAACTATAAAGCTCCAACATCATAAACCAGGTATGGTGATGCACCCCTGTGATCTGAGCACACTGGATGGCTGAGGATAAGTAAACACAAGTTTAAGCTCAGCTTGGACAACTGAGTGATGTACCAGGGCCTGTCATCGACATAGGAAATAAGAGATGACTGAGATACAGCTCAGTGTGAAAGCTGTTGGTTCAATCCCATGGGTCACAAAAAACAAACAGCGATAACAAGAAAACTACATAAGAAAGTGGAAGAGGTCTGGGGAGATAGCTCAACCATCTAAGTGCCTGCCTGGCAAGCACAGGGACCTAGGTTTGATCCCCAGTACCCCATGCCATGCCAGCCTTCCACCAAGTATGCTGACCCAGCCTCCAAGCCCAGGCATGTAGTACAAGTCTACAATCCCAGCACTGTGGAAGTTGAGACAGGAGGATCACTATGAGCGTGAGCTGCAGGGTGAAACCCTGTATCAAATAAATAAATAATTTTTAAAGAAATTGAAAGATTTAAGCCCTACTATATGATCAATTTTCATGCTGTCAATTATTACCATAAATGTCAAACAAAAGACAGCTTTTGTAGAAGCAATAATTAGAGCCAATTTTATGTTACTCATTAGTGACTTCAAATGCAATAATATGGGTATAAACTAACATTGGGTGAATATATACAATAAAAGTATTAACTAGAAAAAGGCATGGATATGTAACTATTCACTATATAAAAGTGAGAGCAAAGACTATCACTGAAGATAAAGTAAGGATCTGATGACTTTTTTTAAAAAGTCTATATACTAGGAAGGCATATAACCCTATGTCTGTGAACATAAAGCAAAAAAGACTTTTCATACATGAAACAAAAACTGATTGAAAGAAGAAATAGATCCATAAATGTGAGTTACAAGCTCCTTTCTTGACAAATGATATTCCTGGGGCCAGGAGATGGCTCAGTGGAATAAACACTTCCCTGGCACGTGTAAGGGCCTGAGTTCAATCCCTGGTTCCACAAAAAAATGATATTCCTACTGGATGGAAGACCACCAAGAGGAGAGATGATCTGAACAAAGTCAACCAATAGGAACTTGCTTTCAGACATGATTCCACATACATTACAATTCTAATAATTATAACATACACATTGTATGCCAAATTTTCTATGGAAAATTCACCAACATAAGCTGCACATTGGGCAGACTTCAAGTAATTTAAAGGAATTGAAATTATATTTGGTATTGTCTGCATTTGAGTCTGTCTAGAAATCAAACAAAAAATAAAACCGGGGAAATCTCTAAACTCATATAAATCCAACAAGCTTCTTAAAACTCTATTGATAAAACAGGAAAATTCAAAAGAGAAGCTTTCAGTTCCATCATGGCCTTCTAGAGACAACACACTTGACAACTGTAAGGCGATTGCCTAGGTTAGTGTTTGCCCAGTGCATGTGGAGGCAACAAACCCTGCAGAGGAAATGTAACTTGCATAGGAGAGCAGACAGGTGAAAGGCAGATGTGGGGAAGCCCACATTAGAACCACAGTGAAGACTGCACCAGTTTATGAAAGGTGAAACGTACTCCAGCGGTAAAGAACCCTGGACACAGAAGCTAGTTTCATGGCCACAGTTGCTAACTCAAACTGCAGCTGTGTTGAATCCCAGAGCCATTCCTGCTGAATTGTGGATATCAAGAGAATAGAGCACCTTGGACCCTAGGCACTGTGGGCCTTAGAAGGGATTGTGAAAGCACTGAAAGTTCTGATCATCAGGTTGCCCAGCTTAGTACAGGTGCCTCAAGGACACTGGGCACTGAGGCAACCGCTACTAAGAGGAAGACATGGGAAATAGGGTAGAGACAAAACTGACAGCACTGGCAGTGGAAAAATTGTCTAAGTGACTGTCCCTCTACCTCTGTCCATGTTCTGACTCACCTTCAACACTGTGTAAGGCGAGGACCACAAGTGTCAGAGAAATCTAGAGAACCAGACAGCTGGTTTGCATGAGTATCAACAGTAAAGAAAAAAATAAATGCCAGATTGCTGTAGGGCTGATCCATGTGTAGTGCCTGAAAACTGCTTCATTTATAAGCTAGAAGAATACTGGGGACATTGCTACAGTGAAGAGAAACCAAAAATATCTACGAGCTGAATGTACTGGTATTTAGGGAGAAAGAAGATGCAGTTTCTCACAGGCTATGCACTTGGGACCCCAGGAAGAGAGGGACAGCCTAGAGCCACTGCAGAACCTGTGGAGCACAGACTGAAACAGAAAGGCTGAGATGGCAAAGACAGCTGCTTCAGCTCAACACCGTGGCTGCCGGGAACAGTTGAGGCTCCTGAATATGTCAGTCTAAGGAAAACAGCCTCACCTCTCTGATCAAGGATGTTTATCCAAACAATCAAATCAGGACAATCCTCTTGTTTTTTATGATTTTCCATTTAAAAACTGGTTGAGGTTTCTGTTTGTTTACATGTTTCATCTGTGTTAGGAGATATGATCACAGAGAATGCCAAAACCTCCACCGCAAGACTTAAGGCTAATAGAATAAAAATTCAGCAAGGTGGCAGAATACAAACCAGCATACATAATCAAAAATATTCCAATGGTGCACCCACCAAGAATGCAATCAGAAAAGCATTCTTATTTACAACAGCTTCAAATAAATGGATACCTTAGGGAATCAGCCTAACTGAGGTGGTGAAATACCTCTACAACAAAAACTATAGTATTCTGAAGAAAGAGATTGAAGCAGGCAATAGGAAATGGAAAAGACATCTCCTATTCTCAGATAGGCAGGATAAATATCAGTGAAATGTCCATATCAAAAAGGTGATTTATATGTTTAATGGAACTCCTCCTAAAATCCCAGGAATATTCTTCTTGGTGCTAGAAAATAATCCTAAAATTTATAGGGATCCAGAAGAGACCTGGAATTGTCAAAACAATTCTAAGCAATAAAAGCAAGTGAGACACATTACAATCCTTGTTATCAAGCTATATTATAGTAACAAAAATAACTGTGCATTGATACAAAAATGCACATGCAGACCTCTGGAATAGAATAAAAGACAGAAATACTTTCATGCTGTTTCATGCAAAAGATCTTGGACAAAGAGGCCAAAAACACACTAGAGAAAAGATAGCCTCTTCAATAAATAGTACTGAGAAAACTAGTTACCCATGTGCAGAACATTTAAATTAGACCATGTACAAAACTCAAACCAAAAGTATTAAAGACTATGTATAAAAACAGAAACACTAAAATTTCTGGTACCAACGTAGGAGAAACACCTGAAAGCACAGGCACTGGTGAAGCTTCATGGGCAGAAATCCAACATCACAAAACTAATGCCAGGATTCAACAAATGGAGTCGTTTTGAATTAAAATTATTTTGCACATTGAAAAAAACAACCAACAATAAAGAAATACACTCCAAAATGAGAAAAATTTTTGACAAAACTCTTCATATAGATACTAAATCTGAAAGAATATATAGAATATATAAAAAGTACAAAAGAAGTTAAACTTCAAAAAACAAATAACACAAAAAGATGTGGTATTTTTATACGATGGAATATTACTCAGCTATAAAAAGATACATGTAAGGCTTCTATAGGTAAGTAGCTGCAACTAAAGGCTATAGTTATAGGTGAAATAAATCAGACCTACAAGTGTAAACACAGTATCATCTCACTTTTGTAAGAGCTAAATAAAACAAAATAAATAAAAGACTACATAAAATCTGAAAGGTACAATATGTATTGCAAAAGGAAAAGAAACTGTTCAAAGTGAGGGAATAATTGGGCTCAGAAAAAGGATAAAACAAAGAATGAAGGATAAAAGAAATATCTAAATGCACAGGACTGCTTGGATAAGTGTACTGGTGATTTGCTAACCTATTGAAAGGAGCAGTTAATGCTTAAATATCTTTTTTTGACCAATTTTCTGTGCTTCTATATGGTAATCTGAATGACCTAATTTGAAGACCACAATATGCCATGTAGTGACCATTACTGAATTCCCATGATTTACTGAAGTTCTGTGTCATTTTGTTTTGTTTTGTTTTTTTCTTCTTTTATTGTCTTGAAAAAATAAGGAAACATTTAGAAAATGGGCAAATGGACTGAACAGATACTTCTAAAAAGTCAAATAGCCAATAAGTATGTGAAAACCTGTTAAGGATCCCCGACTATTAGGAAAATGGGAAACCCAACAACCCTGAAATTCCATTTTAAAACTGTCATAACGCTGTCATATCATCATAAAAGAGCAACAGTGGTAGTGAGGATATGAGAAAGAAGAACATTTCTGTATTGCTGATGAGAATGAGAGCTAGTATGATCGCTGTGGAAATCACTATGGGTAGTCCTCAGAAAACTAAAAATAGGAATTGTACATGGCCAAGTTAAGGTTTTTCTAGTTATATTCCTAAGTAAGTTGAAAAATCATGCACTTGTGATACATGTGTACCCATTTCTATAGCCATGCAATTCACATTCACGGTCAGTAAGCCCTCGAAACAGCCTACATATGCACAAAGTGACAAATTGATAAAGTAAATTTTATATGTATAAAACTTTATTGTGAAACTTTAAAACTGTGAATTGTAGCCATTACAAAAAATGAATTCATATTATTGGTAAGCAAATGGCTAGATCTATAATGTTAATTGAAACAAGCCAAACACAGAAAGTTAAACTTTACATGTTTTTTTCTTATAGGAGAAAGCCAAAATGTCAATAAATTAAAGAGTAAAATAAAGAAAGGATAGGTGGTAAGAGCTAGGAAGGTAGATATTTTCAAAATGAGGAAAAGGAATGATCAATATATGATACACAGTTCTCCACCAATTTCCCCAAAATGTATATATTTTAAATACAAAAAATATACAGAAATAAAGGCATCACAGGAAAAATTTCAAAACATGTAGATCTGAACAAATAAAATGCAACATATCAAAGCTATAACCATGATAAAGGAAAAATTATAGTACCATATGCTGAGGAAAATTCTTAAATCAGTCATCTATATGCTCCACTGAAGAACCTAGAGACATGAGCTAAGTAAATATAAAAATAAAAAGAAGACAACAATAAAGAGGACAGAAATGAAAGCAGGCGTGGTGTTGCACGCTTGTGCTGCCTGCACTCTGGAAGGACGAAGCAAGAGTGCTGAAACTGACGCCAAACCTGCATAGCCAGAGCTGTGTCAAGAGGAGAAAAAAGAGCTGGGGATGAATCTGAGTGCAGGTGTCCTACATCAGACCCCCATAATGCATAGAGAGAGACAGACAAAGACAGTGACAGAGAGGAGGAGGAAGAGGAGGCAGAAGATGGAGATATCAACGAAATTAAAAATTGAAAGGAAAAGCAACAGAAACCAAAATCAACTAAACAAATGCTTGTTTTTGAAGAAAAATTTATAAAATTGGAAAACTTCAATAAGACTGACAACATTAAAACAAAAAAAGACACAAATTACCAATATTAGGAAGAAAATAGGGGCTAGCATCATAGGCACTTTAGTTATTAAAAGTGGAATGACAAAAAAATGAAATGACAGAGCACTTTGCAATTTGACAGCTTCAATAAACAAATTAGATACAAGATGTGTGATACAAGATGCATGTGTTGGTGAAAGAAACAAATGAAAGTCTAAGTAAATGGAGAAATACACCATGTATGATTTGACTTAGGAGTTTCCACAATATGTTAGTTCTCTTCAAATCTGTTCATAAATTTAATGCAATGCAACAATTCCTAAAGTACCTAAAAAAAATTATGAGAGAAAGAGGAAGAAAAACAACAAATAACAAAAGAAGAATCCTCTTTAACTCACTATTGTTGTGGAATGCTGGACTGTGTTGGATTGTGTCGCCAAGTTCAGGCACCTAAATTAGTTGAATGACAATGGAGTGCCCATCTTTGACAGGTGTAGATAAAGGAAGGGGTATAGAAAGGAACAATCATGATGTGTGTGTATGGACAGTACAGTTGGGATAGATAACGCTGTGCTTCTGCATAATTCTATGAGAGGCAAGATTTGCACTAATGGTGGTTGGACGGGATATTATGTTAGCTTTTAGTATTATGGACAACCACTAGGAAAATAACAAGGTAGAAAGTATTAATTATTGAATCTTTGATGTAATTGAGGCATAAAAAATAAGATAAGTAAACAGCTACACTCTCATAATTTACTGATAAGAGACATATGCTATAATAATGTCTGTAAGTATAACATCATGTATGACCTTCTATGATACCAAAACATTATGAAAAGTTTGCAATGTATTAATTTATCAAATCTATTTTTTCAATGTATCTTAAAACTGTCTCATTGATATTTGTGCTTCAATAAAATAAAAATAAAATAAAATAAATTTTAAAAAAAAAGAATCCTCTTGCCCAACTTTGAGGCTTGTTCTATGATACACATGAAAATTTTTAGCATCTAAGAGGAGTAGACAAATGTTATAGCTTAACACCTAAAGCAATAACTGCAAAAGGAAAAACTGATAAATTCAACATCACAGAAGTAATTGTTTTTGTTCTTCAAATTGTCAAGAGGTTAAAAAAAAATAACAGGGATGAAGATATATTTGCAAAGTATAAATCTCTCAAAGGAATTGTATGTAAAATAAACTACTTTCAAAATTTGACAGCCTAAAAAATCCATTTAAAAAGTGGACAGAAGGTATAAATAGATAGTTCACTAATAAAGATACAATATTCCTTTATTAATAAGCACAAGGAAATGTGTTCAACATCATAAATCCTTAGATGAGTACGCATTAAAACTACAAGAAAGTATTACAATATGCCAAGCAAAATGGCTACAAAAACAAGATAATACCAAGTGCTGACATGGATGCAGAAAACAATATGCTTTCTATATGAACTACAAGCATAATCAAATTTCATAGAATTTATAAAAATGTGTACAAGTAAAATTATGGAAATTAAATAAATACATGATAGCTATGTCAATACCTTGAATTTCATATTATCCACTAGTTTTATAAAATATTGTATTTTTCTATATTATTATTTCTTAAAATGTAAAGTCATCTAGCCACTCTGGAAAGAGAATTTGGATGCTTTTTAAAAATAAAACATAAGTGGATGGGGAGATGACTCAGTAGAATAAGCACTTCCCTGGCATGTACAAGTGCCTGAGTTCAATCCATGGTTCTGCAAAAAAAAAATAGAATAGCCACAATTTGCATACCACCCAGCAATCGTACTTTAGGATATTTACTTCAGGCAAATGAAAACGTATGCTAACACAAAAAATCTCATTTACAAACCTTCAGAACACCTATACTTGTAGTTTAAAAAAAAACATGAAACACCCAGATATTCTTCAATGAGTCAATTTTTATGCAATTTGTGGTACCTCTATACCATTAGTGAAGCAAATACTAGTGTACACAACCTGAATACATCTCTAGCAATTTTATTATTTGTAAAAGGAGGAGGGAAATGGCCCATTCTACAGCACTGCACATTATGTGATTCTATTTTTACAGCATTTTAAATGACATCATTTGAGAATTAGAAGAGATTATTCACCACATACATGATACACAACACTTTCATCAGTCATTTTGGAAAAAAAAATTAAAAGTAAACACTTTTGAACTATGACTGTAACTTCCAAAGAAATATTGGCATTAAAATTGGTTTGATGACATTTAGGTTATAGTCTCTGAAGTGGTATGGTCACTGTTCTTAAATTTTCAGAGTCCATCTGAAACTAATTCTCCTAAGAGCAGCAAAATAGCTAAAGAAAATTCTAATCTCATGAGCAAAAGAGCCAACTTATCTTCTCTGTACACACACTTGATTCTAGGTGACACAATCGTATCTGGGATCTCTCATACATTGAATTCATTAGTCCTGTGTTACTGCCCTCTCCTAAGCCACTGATTCTTAGAAAGTGGGGAGAATTACTACAGTAAATTTGCGCCAACTATGGTCTTCCTTGGGACAATAAAGCAACAGAGACAAGCACAGAATTGCTAAAGAGATATGTGAATCCGTTCTGTACAGATAAATCTACCCATGGAAGAGATACTTTCAGATAATAGTATATACTACATACTCAACAAGTAATGTAATAGATACTGAGCTTAGACAGGGTATGGGCTCCTTTTATATAGCATGGTGGAAAAGCAAGCTATAGGAGGTGCCACCAGAGCTGAGATCTGTACGAGGAACAGGTTCTGGCCTATAGGAGAACAGTCTAGGCAAAATAATTATTGTCTGGTGGATGGGTTTGTCATCCTTCTGTAAAGAGACATGAAGTCTTTATATAAAACTAGGCCTAGCAAAGATGAGATACTCAACAGATTTTTCTGATTAAACAATTAAGTCAAAGTGATTCCAAGCACAAAGGTGACTTGAAATACTTGGGGGGTAGCTGGCTCTGAAATATTAGAAAGAAGAAAAGGGCAGTGGGGCAGTTAAGAGAAGAGAAGGCAGTATAGGAAAGATGAGATACAAGACGAGTAACTAGAAAAATACCTTGAAGGATTAAAACTACTTTGCTTTAGAATCCAGAATAGAGCATTCTTCTTAAGGCCTTGACATCAGAGAACCACTGTAAATTCTTGGAAAATGAATAGAATGATGAACATACTTAAAATTATGACAGTACTGGAAGAAATTAGTAATATGAACTAGTAGTTTAAATTGCAAATTACTTCTGTCACATATACATAAAAATACACAGGGATTAAAGAGTATTAATGGCACCAGAAGGTATCCTAATGTCTTTGAGTGGTAATGTCGACTTGAACATCATTCTAAGCATTGTCTAGGTATTTATTTAATCATTATATAATCTTCTGAACTAAATTTTGCTGTTTCCTTTGATAATGAGGCAGACAGCTAAGGAAAAGGTGCAAGCCACCGCAAATAGTCTTATGGGGCTGAATGAAACTGTATTCATAGTGCCCAATGCTACCCTTCTATAGCCATATAGAGATAAGATTTTAAAATTGTTTCACTAGGTGGAAATTGGGCTAGCCAGATAGCTCAGTAGACTAAAATGCTTGCTTAGGTAGGCTTAGAGACCAGGGTTTGATCCCTGCCATACACTGCTTGCCCTGCCCCTAGGGCATGCTGAGACTGCAATTGAGACTGGGCATGGTGGCACAGGCCTATAATCCCAACACTTGTGAGGCTGAAACCAGGTTGGTGGCTATAGTCCGATCTTTGTAGTGAGACCCTACAGACCCTGAACTAAATACATAAAAAGATGGAAATAGACATAATACATATACGTATTACAAAATTTAGCCCAACATTTCTAAGGAACAATTGAGCTCTTATAAGAAATACTCTACATTGGCTCTTGAGCTTTATTAACCTAAACTTTGATTAATAAAAACAATCCTAAGATATTCCCTTTTCTGTCTGATTTTTATTATATTCTTTCCAAAAAATTTCCTTTTCACTAGTGCAAGAGGTAGATCTTAAATACTTTTCATGAGTGTCTTTTTTTCTTCGTTCACTTCATATTGAAGACTTTAACACTGACAATCTATAATATTTGATTTTAGAGAAGCCTTCTCACAATATTTTTATTTTAATTTTGTTGAATGCTTTTAATGCTGCACACCCTTAGCTTATATTGTAGTATGTGATTTCACTTATAAATAATATGCTTAAGTTATAAAAATGCCCATGCAATATGACTTTTACAAAATGTTTCTTAGATTAAAGATACTTGCTTTATAAAATCATCATCCCACATATAATACACCAAATACTACATATTGACTCATTTCAAGAGAAGGCATAATATGTCTGTAGTTTCCAAATTAGCTTACTACCACTCTCTACAAAAATTACTGACACTTTTATTCTTTTTAACCTCCAGACAGTGCAAGCATAGATTTCAATTGGGTGCTATTTCAAGAATATACTTTAAAGCATTTAAAAGCTTTTACCTCATATTTGATTCATAATTGGTAGTCTAATCTTACCATTTTTGACTATAAAAAGTAAATTATTCACTCTCTCTTTTAGTGTCTCCTTTCAATGTCACTCTGTAATGGGGCATGATCTAGCCACAATTTACTTCAAGGGATTAACACCCAGGTACTAATTTTTGGTGTTATGCAAATACTATATTAATTACACACTAGAATGGTTCATCAACTTTTCTAAGCAGGGACTCTCTTCACCTTTTTATATTCTAGAAGATGTTTATCTGAAAAGAGTCAGCTAGCCAGAAAATCACTGAGCACTGCTTTTCTCTAGTATACCTGAATCTTTCTTGATTGTAAAGATACTTTTAATTCACTTTTATTAATGCATATCATTTAAAAATATTTATTACATTTTTAATCCCAAAAAGTATTACACTATACCCATTAAATTTTTCCTATCTGTTCTATACTTTTATAGGATCATTTATCAAAAACAAATTGTACAGCAGATTTTTGGCCCATAAGAGTTATAATTAATGACTACGAACATTTAAATGGAGAATTGGTGAGATGTTACAAGATCTTCACTCCTACTATCCACATTTAAAAATTTCCCATGCCAAAATGAACTCATATCTATGAATCTAATGCTGTAGAAATTCACTGGGCATGTATCCTAAGGCAATCAATCACTATGTAACCACTGATTTTTAAAGGGATTTTTCTTAAATGAAAGAAATTGACTTACAGTCATAGATCATATGTTGTATATGAGAAAAATTACATGCTTTTTGAGTGGATAAATTAACCCATATGCCTAGCAATCCATCAAGAAAATGTCAAATAAAAAAATATTTGGACATTTGCTATTTTTGCATGTTTTTACCCTAGGTAATTGATTCATGAACTTGGATAGAGTTTAAATAGAAATAGGAACACATTAAGCTTCTTTGAGTCAGTTATTATACATACCTTTAACCTTAATTATATTGGCTTGCCCTTCTCCTCTGACTGCTGAGTATTAGAGTGTGCAAAACTATTCCTGGGCCTATTGACGAATATGTCAAACCTTGTGTTCATCAAAACTTAACTAAGTGTTCTACGCCTTGCAGTCAGTTGTAGATCTTTTGGTCTGCTTCAAGAGATTCTGTGAAGTCAAAGTGAAAAGGCGGAAGCAACTGAATCTCAAACAGAAAAAAGTTGATTTCTGAGCTTTCTGTTGGAAGCCAGCTTTTGGGAGCACACAGAGAACAAATTCATTCAAAATAGTGCAAGAGAAATGGAATTATTTATGAAGAGGCTGTAACCATCTGAATTTAAACAGGAGAAAGAAATCACAGAAATTTGAATAAGACAATTGTAATGTAATCATTAAATTACAACAGGAGAGTATCCATGAGACAGGATAACTCTACAGGCTAATCTAGGGCTGAGGAAAAGTGTGTAATGAAAGGCAAGTTTGGAAGGAAATTTCAAGCAGGCGTGGTTTCACCTTATTGGAGAAGGTGCAGCTCAGTCTTCCTGGATCATCTGCTGCCTCAGTTAGGTCAGCGTCAGTCTGTGGTAGACAGATAAGGAGAAAACAAGGGGTAGAAGGTCAACGTTTGCAAGTTGGTGCATACAGATGGAGTCGGAGAACATGGGGGCACCAGCCACACACATGTGCCAAGACAGAGAAGGTGCACAAAAGCAGGAGACAGCATTCTCCTGCAGTGTCTCTCCTCCATCCATGATGGATGCAATTTGACCTCTGTTCTCCAGCACTGAAGAGTACATGGAGTGCAATCTAGCACTGCATTGAGGGTATTAAAAGTGACCTTGGATCTAAGGAGCGATAACTGACATAGACAAAGATGGGCTGCCCTGATGATGTAAATGGTTAGGAACCAAGTCCCACTTAGAGACAAATGTTGCTTTTCCATCTTTTCCTCTTGAGTTTTTATGTATGAAACAATGGATCACAAGGTTCAGTAGGAGTGAAGATCTGTTAACATCTCACCAATTCTCCATTTAAAAAATTTCTTAGCCATTAATTATAGCTCTTCCAAGCAAAAAACTATTTTGCTGTACAATTTGTTTTTTATAAATGATCTTGAATAGTATAGAAGATATCTCCATTGGCCTACCCTTCTCCCCTCATTCCTCAGTTCTTCCTTTGTAGTTTAACTTGAAATGAGCAAGTATATGGTCTCTGAAACTGCTTTCTCTATGAGGCATTTGTGTTTCAATGTTCATTTCCCAAAGGTGCATTCTGTGAGTTTTTTTTTTTTTTATTTTTAAAGAATACAAAATAGTGATAGAAAGAAAAAGCAGCACTGGAAATGATACAGGATTTCACTAAACAGAAAAAAAAAGATTTCACTAAACAAAGTAATAGGAATTCAACAACATGATGCAATCTTAAAATTAGGTGTTGAGATTACCAGACATAGACATGTAACATTTGTTATAAAAAAGAACAATAATGAAGAAATAACAAATTCAAAAGAGAAAAAAAATCAGAGTAAAAACAACAACAAAAATTTAAGCATTAACTGCTCCTTTCAAAAGAGCAGCAAAAATACAATTATCAAAGTATATATATATATATATATACATATATATATATATATATATATATATATAAATTTTCTTCTTCTTTTTCTCTTCTTTCATTTGTCCTTTTCCTCTAACAGTTTTTTTAATTTATGCATTTGGTTCAAGGTCTCAGTATGTAGCTCGGATTTGTACTGATCCTCCTGTTTTCAGCCTCCCCAGCACTGGGGTTACAGGGATGTACCCCCTCACCCAGTTTTGATGGCTGGCTCAGCATGCCCGGGGCCAGGCAGGTGGGGAACGTGCCTCTATCAGTTTTTGATTCATGAATTATTGAAAGAGAAAATAGATTTACAAAGTTCTTTTTTTTTTGCAGCAGCAGCAGTCCTCATTAAACATATAGAATACCTGTCCTTGGGACCCATTAATCTAATTGTTTTTGTATGTGACAGTGGATTACATGGTATAAAACATCACCCAGAGAAACAGCATCATAGATGGTTCATTCCCATTTGAGGGTGGACATGAGCTCAAAGATATTGTTTGATGAAATTTTCATTAGATGTGTGTGTGTATGTGTGCATGTGTGTGTGTATGTGTGTGTGTGGGTGTGCACAAGTATGTACATACATACATATGTGCCCACTGTAGCCTGAATGTATGTATTTTCCCCAAATTAATATAATGAAGTCTTCATGACTCTCCTGGTGATCAAACTGAAAGTGGGGGGTGTTTTGGAGATGATTGGATCATGGATAGTCTTCTGTCTTTCTGAATCATACCAATAGGGTCTTTTTTGCTTCTTATACCAAGAAAGGACAAAAAAGAAAAAGTTCAGTTTATGGGAAAGTGGGCCAGCCTTCAATAGACAACTAACTGCACCATGTTCTTGGATTTTGCTGTCTCTAGAACTGTGGGAAATAAATTTCTTTTATTGTATATAATCAATACAATTTGTATATAATCAATCTAGTTTGTATTGTTATTCTAACCCAAGTGAAAGAAGACACTGTCTGTATCTATCATCCATCTGTTAAAATTTTTCATAAAAAAGTCAACTATACCTAGACAATTTTATATTTTACCCCTCTGAGGTATAAACCTCATTCATAAGATACCTTCTCAGCCTCATAAGACAACATTTCTTTCTGCATGTACTGGATTACTCTCAGGGCTTTTTCATAAATTCTTTTTTTGGTATGCCAAAATCAAATGAGATCTAACATGAACAAAATAAATTTTTCTCTTTCTCAAAAAAAAAATGAACCTGAGAAAACTCAAAATGAAAGAATTGTACCCTGATTCTTTTTTTGCAGAATTCCTTTCTGCATTACTCAAGATCAACACAGCTACAAATAAAGGAAATACAACTTGAATGATTTGAAATACAAAAGGGAAATTCATAGGTTTTTATATTTAAAATACTGACTTAAGTTACTGTTGGGTTCACAGACTCCGATGGCGTCATCCATCCTCAGCCCAATTTTCCTCTGCAATGGCTTCATTTTCTATAGTTTGTTTGTATGCTCATCCTCCAGATGTATCATTTATAACATTGTTCATCAGTCATGGGCCATGGCAATGGATGCTGTTCATAAGAATGGCAGTTAACAGGAGGTGACTAGAGTGACAAAACAAAAGCCACAAACGTAAAACTTTTTCTCAAAACTGTTTCTGGGCATTTCACTTTCCACCATGTAGAAAACCAGCAGCTATCTTGCATAAAGCTGATCACTGTGTATGACCCTCTTGATAAGTTGTCTGCACACTTCGCTTAGTCTAAATTGTTTGGAAAACATCTTGCTCTTTTACTGCCTCCTTGTCATCTTGGCACATGTCTCTGTAAGCATCTCTCAGTCAAGTATAGTTTTCCTGCAGGAGATGTTGGGCAGCATCTGAGGATATGAATTGTCAGGATTTGGTGAGAAGATGCTCCAGCATATACAGGTAGGAATAAAAGATTCTAATAACTACCTGCAATTCACAGAACAGCCCCACAAGTGAGTCTCTGGCTCAGGGTCAGTTACAGATAGGCCCGGCTTTGCCTGGTCCTGCCTCCACTTCTTTCTTGCATCCCATCAAGTATTTCTAACTCACTCTCAATATAATGTGGACAAAAGATGACTCTAGGTTCTTTCTAGAGATCATATGCAAAACAATGCTTAGTCTAGAATAATTTGATTATTTGTGATATGGACCAAATTTCACCTCTCCTAACCAGCAAAGATCTCCTTAGAGATAAGATAGCATATCTCATGCAGCCCAAGAAAGAAATAGGCCTGAAGAATGATGTCTTAGTTACTTTTCTCTCATTGCTGGGACAAATACCCAATGCCCAAAATGAAGGAAGGAAAGGTTTATTTAGCTCAGAGTTACTGGAGGTTTCAGCCCATATTCAGCTGGCTCCAAGGCAGAGGGGCACATGGCAGAGAGCAGCAGTTCATGGCAGCAGAACAGCAACAACAACAAAGAGCAATAGCTAAGGAAAGTCCATCTCTTTGTCTGTTATACTACACTACGGCTCTCTGCCCATGCTGGAGGACGTACTCACATCCATAATCCCAGCCTTGGATCACACATAATCCCAGTGGATCACGAGTTAATCACAAACTCTAGAAATTCTTACCCCATGACTATATGAGGCTTTGGGGAGACAACTAGACAAAAACCATAACAAAGGGACACCACTAGCTATAGAGATGCAACTGCCAAGAGGCTTCCTCTGCAGCTGTCAAGTCTTTTCTCCATGTCATCTGATTCCCCATCTCTACTTTAGCCAAAACAGACCACATTTCCACCTTAAAGATGCCAGAGTGAATATTCTGGGTACCAATCCTGAAACTCCTGAGTCAGAATATTGAAGAGTATTTTTAAGTTGGATGTCTACTTTGGGATTGATAAACTATAAGAGGACCACAGGAATGACCTCCAGATCTTCAGCATACCTATGAGAAAGTGGAGACAGTTTTGCAAACTAGGGAGTACCGGTCATCAGTCTCTGAGATATCTGTTATGGTCAGAGAGAGGAAAACCAAACGCCTGACTAAGCTTCACACATGCTTCTTCTTTCCAATGCTATGCATGGATTTTAAAAGTATTTGATTGTCTTAGGTAAAAATACTTCTCAAAAAGTCCTAATAATTATGTTCCAAGTGTAGCCCTTATACCATCTTCCTTCCATGAAGGCATTACTATTTTTTAAAAAAATGTGAATTTAAATTAATTAGTAAGAGCTTATTCTTGGTACTCTAAGATGTAAATGCTTGGCTGTTTTTCAATGATTTATTTATTTGGGTATTGTGATGCATGGTGGTAATCTTAGTACTCTGAAAGCTGAGGCAAAAGGACTGCCACAAGTTCAAGGCCAGTGTAGGCTACCTATTGAATTTGAGGTCAGTCTAAAATACATAGTGAGGGCCAGGGAGATGGCTCAGTAGAGTACGTGCTTCCCTGGCAACCACAAGGGCCTCAATTCAATCCCTATTTCCACCTAAAATAATAATAATAATAATAATAACTACATAGTAAATACCTCTCACACACAAAAAAGGTTTATTTCATAAATTTTAACACCAAACAAGCTTGATTCAATAACTTAGAAGTTTAACTACTGGGTAACATAATAGTTGAAATAAATATAACAAAACACCAGAAATGACAGTGCATATCTAAAACTAAAATTACAGGATTTACAATGGTTATATATTTCAGATTACCAGATATTTGTCCCAAGTTGGAAGCATTTGTTTCTCTCAAGAGCACATTTTTCTTTGTCCATCATGTTGACTTGTTTAACAGCCTCTTTTGTGTCTTGTGGAGAGCAAAAATAAAGTTTTGCTCAGCCATACATGTGCAACATATTACAAATTCTGAACCAGAACTTCAGGAGCAGCTGTAGAAGAATCTTCATCATGATTTCTCAATATAGACTGCAAGGTGCTATGAGCTTGGCTGCTACATGAAAAAGTAAAAACTCATATGACAAAAACTCCTTCAGCTATAGCAACTTCAAATATAAAGAACTGTCTCAGACAAGTATTTTGTTCCATATACATTAATTAGCATGGCTGAAAGGAATCCCTGATAAGGGGATATTTCAATATGAACCAAGCTAAATGATGATCAGCTCCATAATAATGAATTATTTTGTTTCACAGAAAAGCAAGAGGCCTCTAACCTGCTTAATGTAAGGCTAAAATAGAGCTGGCCGAATAGCTCAACAGATTAAAGCTCCTGGGCAGAAGGCACCAGGGTTTCGATCCCCAGGCCTGCCCTGCCTGTCCCCCCTACCCCCCCATGTTGTGAGACAGCAACTGAGACTGGGTGTGTGGTACAAGCCTGTAATCCCAGCACTTGGGAGGCTGTAAACAGGAGAATCACTACGAGTCTGACCTAGTAGTGAGACCCTAAACACCGTTTCCCTAAAAGTAAAAAGAAAATTTAAAGAGCTAAAATAATAAGTCAATTCAGTGGTAGCCATGGGAGGCCTGATGTACGAGCACAGAATGGACAATCGCCTGAGAAATATTAACATTTTGTCAAAAATTGACTTAAAAACAAGAAATATTGCTGGTGTTGAGTAAAGAAATGCACAAAAAAGCTTTTGAAAAAAATTGCACTTCTGTTACTTTTGTGTGAGGAGCTTCACATGTGTTCTTTTGGGATTTTGTTACATAGTGCCTAATGGAGCCTTCTTTCTAGATTGTTCTACAGACCTAAATCCTTCCAAACTGATAAAACTCACCCACCCCAATTTTTGATATGATAATCCTTCTAGGAAGCCCTTCATTTCTAATTGAAGATATGTTTATCATGCTGTTTTTTAATGTGTTCAAATAAATAAGTAAATAGCAAATGAACCATCAGCTAAAGTAACAAATAAGGGACAAAATATGTTACTATATGCAACTAATATATTTTTGGAGCAGGTACATATTTTTTAATTACAAGCTTATTTTGGAAGAGGCACAATAATGTATTTTGAAAAAGTGTAGCAAGTTTTAAATGCCACAAAAGCATGCTGTCTATTTTCTTTCTGCAAGAAGGATTTGTTTCCTCTATAACACAAATTAGTCCAAAAATGTAAATCTCAGTAGATGCAGGTCCACAAATATTTATGTATGCCTACATGCGTTTAAATATGTTTATATATTCTAAATATGTATGTATGTTTTCATCCAAGTACTTTAAGAAAACCCCTCTGTTTCTTACGAATATTTCTGGTCCCAGTAGTTGCTGCGGGTTATGCTCAATATTTAGACCACGTGCCTGGCAGCGGTAGACACTGTGCTGTTCGAGCTGAGTGACACCATGAAGTGGAAACAGTGAAGCTTGCTCTGCGAAGCTGCCGCGCAATGGATGATGGTCAGTGAGTCCCGTGAGGAAACAAAAGACTCTCCCATGGTTCACTGTAGCACACTGTTGAGCCAGGCCCAGTGAATAACCAATGCTGGCCTTGCAATGTAAGCATCATCATTTCAAGTCTCACTTACTTAGACCTTCTTCAAGGTTCTTACCAGGAAAGCTGAAACTTTATGCAGTTTCCTTAAGAGTCAGACCTACTTTCAGCTGCTAATGGTCATGCTTTGTTTTCCTTTGTCTCTTTTTGTTTTGATTTGATTTGATTTTGTTTGTAAAGGGAAAGCCTAAATAAGAAAAAACCCAATGCAATGAAAGAAGATGAGTAGGTTAAAGTAATAAAATTTCACTGAGCCCTTATAACTAACCATATATGAAAAGTTGAATTAATTTTTACTTTTTGTAAATAAAAATAAATCAGATTCACAAGCTTAATTATCTCATAGTTTCTCTTATATGAGAGCAACAGAGTAAAACTGAAGAACAAATAAAAGGTAGATGAGAAGTAGGAGGATCAGTGAGATAGCTTAGTGGTCTAAAGCGCCTGCTTAGGCAAGCTTAGGCAAAGCACAGGGACTGTGGTTCAATCCCTGGGACCACATGCTGCACAAGCCCCACCAGAGCTGAGCTGGCCACACACAAAGAAAAGTAGGGAGGTAGGTTCTTTCTCAGCAGGGAAGGAGTCAAAGAGATAAAGGGAGAAAGGCCAGAAGAAAGGGTCTCAGAATGAGAAGAACATCATGCCATGTTCGTGCATCCACTCCACAGAAAGAAGGCAAATGTTATGTCCTGCAAATATCTACGAGAAACAAGGAAGGGATTAAAGGATGGATATATTGGGGAGAAAATTCACACATGCTTCAAAGCAGTTCAAGAAGGACAGAAATAGTTTTGTGTCCACTTCATGACATTCTCTCAGCTGATGTTTTCCAGACGCCTACTATGCTCCTGACACTATTGTTACTGGAGATACAGTGAGGAATGTAATTGTCTCAGCTTGCTTTATACACAGGCCCTTTGTAGTGGACCCAGGTACTGCTCAGGTTGCTCTTCAGAGAAACCATTGTCTCAACTGCCAAGAATTTTATCACTTCTTGATAAATTGAGGTTGAGGGTCCAGGTCTCAAACCCTCTCTAGAAATTGCCTAAGGAGTTTGGCCTAAGGAGTTTGGCCTAAGGAGTTCATTTGTTTGGAATAACAGGCCATAATACAGTCTGCACGGATGACAAGTTGAGGGGGCACACCTATCTCACATGGCAATTTGTGGCCACTGTCTATTCCACTACACACAGATGCCTAAAATCTCTAATAGCCCCAAACCCTGTAGGCACAGCACTAAGTTTTTGCTAAATGCACTGCTATATAGTACCAAAATATATCTGTGCTTCCACATTTTAGGTCCTGGTGCCCCCATAGTATCAATACTCTCACACTTTGAGGTCATTATTAGTTATTTTTAAGTGTTCTTTGAACAAAACACTTAGACATGTACTCAATTTGATAACCCAGGTGGTTATTCTGTGACTAAGGGTCAGGCAGTGTACACAGCGTGGATGTGCGGGACAAAGGGCTCATTCACATCCCAGGCAAGGAGGTGGATGGCACGACATTTCATTGCACTTCTCAAAACAGCCTTCACTCTAAAATTTATGAATGGTTTATTCTAGGAATTTTCTATTTAATATTTTCAGAGTGCAGGTGGCCATGGAAAATTGAAAGCATAGAAAAGAAAGGAAAGCCATGGGGAAGGCACGTCTGTACTCTGAATGGCAGCCTCTTTTCTGAAGCAACTGAGCACACTGATGTAATGCCATCACCCCTTCGGGTTGTGTTCCCACCCGGCTACTGCCACCCTTCACAAGAACTGTGTCCAAAACTCACCTCTTACCCGAACTCTCTGTGGCCCAAGGAGGCTGACCTATCTCACATATTTTACTATTATTAGACATTTTATATAATATATATTACATTAAGAAATTTTTTATTTATTCCAGAGTAACCCAAACAAAATGAAACAGAAGTCAAATGGGAAAGGTCAAACTGTACAGTTCCTATAAGGAAGTATAGGTTTTATGAATGTAAGAAATTTCTGACAAACACTTCATAATAATTAGTACTAAAAGAACACATTCTTTGTCATTTGCAGCAGTGCTAACATCACCAGCATTATTTTTCTTTTGATTGTATTAGATTAAAAACTGTTGTGCCTTGAGCATGTCTTGGTTATTGTTCTCTAATTGCTGAGACAAAATACCCAAGATGCAAAATTGAGAGGGGAAAGGTTGATTATGCTCACAGTTCCGGGAGGTGTGAGTCCATAATTGCTGGGCTCCAAGGCAAAGTGGCACATGGTACAGGGCAGCTGTTCTTGGTGGCAGAAGGCGGCAAAAACAACAATAGCAGCAGAGAGCTGGCCTCGTTCCCTCCTTTAGATTGTACTGAGGTTACCCTCCCTAGGGCTCAGTGGGTGTAGCAGGCACACCCACAATCCCAGCATTGGACTGCCGATCAGTCATAAACTCTAGAAGTTGCCTCATGATTGCACGAGGTTTTCTGAGCCCATCTACACACAAATCATATAGACTGTTACTAAACAGGAAATGAAAATAGAACTTATAACCTAGTAGGAACTATTTCAAATCATGGAAGTAATAAGTTTACTTCCAGAAAAATAAAATCTCTATATTAATAATTTTTCATAGTCAAATTAATTCAAGACAAAAATACCAAAAAAATAACCAATTAGTTATTTCATGACCCAGGAAAAGTTTGACGTTAAGTATTCGTATGAAAATATGTTTAAATTTGCTAGCTCTCAGAAAATATATATATATATATGTAAAAGCTGTCACTTGATAATGATTTATTAGCTACATGAACAATATTCAAGATTTCTGAAAATTCTTAATTTGGTAAAGTTATGCTACAGCGAGAATTCTAGTGAACTCCCAGGGGGAATGTTAATGGCTATACGCACTTTGGGATAATAATTTGGCATTAATTTGCAAAGTTGAACATGAAAATATTCTATGTTCTAATAATTTTAGTCCTTAGTTTACACCATAGAAGTCTGTGTAGATGTGTTTCAGGAGATATAGAAGTTGTCCATAACAGGAAATGCTAGAAATAGAGATAATGTTCTCAGACAAAAAAGGTTTATAAAGTGACAGTCACTCTGAAAGATTTATATAATAGTAAAAATGAATTAACTTCAGCTACATAAAGTAATATGGATAAACTGTAGAAACACACTGAATGAAAAAATATAGTAAATTATAGAATTTTTCATAAAGTTTCAAGACAAGAAAAACTAAACAACATATTGTTTAAGAACACGTGCATACATACTAAGGCTTTTTTTTTATTTTTTTAGTAAGGCTATTTTTTAAAAAATAAAAAACAAAAAAGTAAGGGAGTATCATAAAAGCCAGGACTGTAGTGAGTTTGGGTACAATTCAGGATTTATGTGGTGGTGAAAAAAACAGGTAATTAATATTTATAAAAAATCAGTGCTTGAATTGGACTTGTGGTTCACTGTATTTCTTTTATTATGTTTTATATCATATATACATGTTCTATGCATATATTCTTTAAAAAGAGAATTGTCTACATAATTTGGATACTATTACAACCCAAAAGACTGTGAAATTAGGGAAATTTGAACTCTAAATGCTGAGTAATATTAAGGGTTTACTATTAATTTTTAAATCTATATGTAGCACTATGGTTATACCGTTTGTTAAGATTTTCTCTTAGTGGACCAGCGAGATAACTCAGCAGATTAAGGCCCTGCTTTGACAAGCTCAGGGACCATTGATTGATCCCCAGTACTGTATGACCATCCGCGGGGTGTGTTGATCTAGGAATCAAGTCTGGTTGTGGTGGCAATGTCTGTAATCCCACCACTGGGGAGGCTGAAAACAGGAGGATCACTTCATGTCTGTGGTCCATATTGAGAACGTGTACCAAATACATAAAGAAGGAAAATAATTGTTTTTTCTCTCAAAGGTTCATACTGGAGACAGATTAAATGATAACGTGACTGGGTTTTGCTTCAATACCCTGGAAGTTGATGTGTTGGCCATTGTTAAAGTGAAGAGCAAGATAAAGACACAGTTTCTCTTCAAATAAATATTTTATTCAGTGACTCTGGAGCAAAGCATTTCAGATGCATCTATGTAATCCCAGCATTCAGAGGCTGAGGCAAAAGAAACACCCCAAGGTCAAGGCCAGCCTGGGCTATACAGCAAGTTCAAGATCAGCCTATACTTATAGCAGGTCACTTTCTCAAACCATAGATGCTAGATAAATCATAGTTAGATAGATAGATAGATAGATAGATAGATAGATAGATAGATAGATAGATAGATAGATAGACAGACAGACAGACAGACAGACAGACAGACAGGCAAATAACTCTTGAATCCATTGAGTGACCATTATTCTAAGTTTTAAATTTTCACCTCTACAGAAAAACAGGATCTGTTTCCTTCCCTGGCTTCCCTGCTTATCAACATTATCCTATTTCTCACAGCTTCAACGAAAGCTATGAAAAATGATTTTTAATATAAATGTTTGATGCCATTCAAAACTACTGTAAGTATCCCATAAAATGCCCATTACTAGTCTCACCTTAATTTTTGGAAGATCTGCCCCACTTACAATTTTTACAAACTAGAAGCTTCTAATGGCTCTCATTACTTATGGAAAAAAGTCATAATTCATTCAATTTGCTTTCACAGGCACCTCCAATGGCCCATTTTTGCCTTTCTAAATAAATGTTCGTTTTTCAACCTCTTTTGCTAACTGCTGCATCCAAAAAGAGAGCCCTGGCTTTATAGGAATGGTCTCATGTTGAAACTCACCTTCCTATCTTCAGGAATTAGTTCAATAGGTGTTCTTTTCTAATCCAAAAATATAGTCACTACTCAACATAACTCTTCTCTACCCAGACCTTCCTTCTCTGGTCTTCAAGAACTTCCCTCTCTGATGAATGACTTTCTTTTGCTTGGAATTTATACCATATCCACCCAAATTTTCTTCTAATTTATGACCTTTAAAGCTTCTTCTCTAACTTTTCTTAATTTCACTTCAGAAAGCCTGAAGCTCCAGGCTAATCTCATGCCTCATTTGTCCTATCTGCAACAAACCACATCAGGTTCTATGACTGTTACTTAAGCATGAATAACCAAATGAGTCCATTTGGTTATTCATGCTTTGGTTATTCATCTCTGTATCTCCAGCTCTGTTTTTTCTCTTTGCCCTTCCCACCCTGCTCTCTCCCTTTCCCTCCCCTCAGCCTCTTCCCCCCCCATACCCCAACATTGTCAACTCTATTCATTTCACTCAGAAAATGAATTTACTGAGAGAAATACAGAATTATGCAACTATTGGCAGGACCAGGGAGGTCCCATCTAGGCAAAATTTAAGACTTTCTAGGAACACACAGTCTGCTGTTTCAGGGTCTTGCCACAGTCAATCCAGTGCCTCTCAGGAGGACATCTAGAAGTTGTATGGGAAAAATGCTACATCCACTGTGTCCTCTGCCACCCCACTGCCTGCAGCTCCCACCAGAGAATCATGTCTTCTGCTTCTTGTTCACTTTTCAAATCTCACTCAAGAATTATTGATGGGCAAAACCCAAACTTGTAACTGCTAGCAATTGAGTCTGTGTGAGAAAGATGGTAACTTCTCAACCACAGCAGTACCACAGACCTAGAGCAGGTTCTGAGAATCAGTAATACTTAAACATAGCTGAGCTTCCTGCTCTAATTTTCTTTACTTGACAAATAACATTGCTCAGCATCCAGTTGCTCAAGACAAATTCTGAGACTCGCGAGTTTTAGCACTGATTTTCCTTCTTCCCCTGGTAATGTGTAGGCAGCCTATCAGCAAGTCACGTGTGGCCAACTATTAAAAGCATCACACGATTCCTACTTTTGCAGTCTGCTAGGAGCCTTCCTAGTCTAGACCCCCCAGCTTCTTAACTGGCTGGCGTCTGGCTGGAATAGCGTATGAATGAGCAGCTCATCTTCCAAAGTTGCCTAACTACAAAAATGCAACCATTAAGCATGTAGGTGATATCGTGCTCTTTCTCTTCATTAGAACTTCCTGTGTTTTCCAAGCCCAACAGGAACATCATCCACAATTTTTATTCCATAGTTTGTCTTTGGTCTCAAAACACACTGCTCTGCACCTCACCTACTGTGCTATGCAACATAATCACAAAACTGTCCTCAGTTTGCAAGACTTATTGCCCTGAGCTGCAAGGCTATCACACCAAGGTGCGTGAGGCCCCTATAATTTCATCATGTCATCTCAGCTGATGCCTGTCCCAGAGGACTGCCCTTCCCAAAACCATTAGCACTTGCCATTTAATTTAATTCTTTACATAAGAATTAAATTTACTACAATCAGTATTTCATTTAGTTATTTCTTTATGTTCCCTCTTAAGCTCTAGTATTAATTTATTGTCTGTTTTATATTACAACTTTGTATTATTCAGTGAACTTGATTAATATTTTCTCTACTATGTTGTATTGCTTAGAACAGTGTATGAAAATAAAAACTCAATATTTGTGTTCATGATTGACCACACTAGCATATATTGTGCTATTTTTAATACAGTTGTGATATTTCTTATATCATCACATGTGACTGAGTATACTAGTCTCAATGTCACTATTTCCCAGAAAGTTTTGAAACTGATGACACCATCCATTTAGGGTCTCCAGTAAAGAGGCAGATTTAGGAAAAATTATGTGCTATAAGTCATTACTGGTATTGATACAGATAGTGTGGTAGACGTACATCTAAAGATTGTCAACACTTAACCAATTATTCACATGCAAAATATTTGATAAACAAGATGGTGTCACTCATAATTTCTTTACCAGAGCTAAATAAACATAAACGGAAGTAAGAATAAAAGAAAAACTGTGTTCTGGGAAGAGCCAGAGTATAGATGGGTGAATTGGAGTATGAGCACATGATCTGTGTAAGCCAAAGTGTTACAGCCTTGAAGCTAGATTTTCCAGAACAAGGCAGTGGGAATGTGGATGGGGGGGGGGGGAGATGGCCAAAACTCACCATTTTGCAAGAATTAAGAGTCCAGTATTAGAGGGAAGAGCCACAAACTCTTATTGCATGAGTCTTCTGGTTTGGCTTGGAATTATCACACAGTAAACCTTAAAATTCCTGTCTTCCTGGGCCTAAGTATCCACAGTCACTTCCATCCAGTGTGGAAAAGCTTAACAGAATGTCCTTTATTTATACTGAAATAAGCCTAACTAAATAGTTCTCTGCTTCATTTCTACATTTGTACCTTGTCATTTCATCTTTTATTTAACAAATATTTATTTTATCAACTACTACACATTAGATGATGTTCTAGAGTTTGGGGCATGCTATTAAAACAATAAAATAAAACAATAAAAATATAAACTAAGTTCTGAAAATTGCATTATAGACAAGAAGATAAATTATAAAGAACATAAGTCATTTGTAGTTTATAAGACAGTGAAAATGCATAAGAGCAAAAGAAAATAAGACAAAGAAGAGGAGTTCTGAATACTGAAAAAACATAGGGAGGCCAACTTCTGTCCAAGGGAGTCAGAGAAAGCATTAGTGACAAAGTTTCTCACTAATGTGAGTAAAGCCTTGAAGAACATAATTACACTTCAATGAGAATATTTAAAAATTCTAGGCTACAGGAAAAATAAACATAGAAGCTCTGTTTAGGGAAAGCACCACATATTTTCAGGGAGCAGCAGACTCGGTAAGGTGAACATTAGGGATGTGACATCAGAGAGACACAGGGGCAGTGGGTGTGAGTGAAAGAGAAGTTAGCCATGGGGCTCCAATTGGAAAGACTGTTACAGGGTTTTACAGGATGCTGGGTAGTGGCCAGAAGTATCGCGGGTCACTTTCAAGCTTAAATCGTGTCACATTTATGACACTTAGATTCCAAGTGAACATGCCCCTGGTGTGGTGGTGCATGCTTGTAATCCCTGCACTGGGGAGGCTGCGGCTGGAGGGTTGTTGTGAGTTTGGGACCAGCCTGGGCAACAAAGGGAGCTCAAGTCTAGCCTGAACTTCACAATGAGACCCTGTCTCAAAAAGACAAAATTAATTAGTTAGAATTACAACGAAGTGAATATATCTAATATGAGAAGGAAACAACAGCAATCTGAAGTAGTAGGATGATTTCTGAGCTGGAAATAAATGAAGTAGGCAGAGAAGAAGGCAGACATATATGTCTGCAGATAGACAGATGCTAGTGCTCTGAGATGTGGAACAATGCCCTAGACAGAATTCCACATTGAGTGGTCTGTGAAACCAGAGAAAGAAAAGAAGAAAGAAAGAAAGAAAGAAAGAAAGAAAGAAAGAAAGAAAGAAAGAAAGAAAGAAAGAAAGAAAGAAAGAAAGAAAGAAAGAAAGAAAAGGAGATCCTTGTGGTTTGTGTCTAGTTGTCCTCCCAAAAGCCTCATGCAGTTAGGGGGTGGGGACTTCTAGACTTTGTGATTATTAACTCATGATCCACTGGGATTATGGGTGTGAGTACTGCACCAAGCCTGGGGTAAGGAGAGGAAAGATTTCCTCTCTGTAGCCACCATTGCTGCTACTCCTCCATTTTCTGTCTTGCTCTTTGCCGCAGCCATAAAAGGTTGCTTTCTGCCTTGTGCTACTCTGCCCTGGAGCCAGCTGAGTATGGACTGAAGCCTCCAGTAAGCTAAATAAACCTGTCCTTTTTTTCATTTTGGGTGTCATATATTTGTCCCAGCAATGAGAAAAAAGTAACTGAGACAGAGATGCTGCATTCATAAAGATAAGGAGGAAGAATATATGCTGGAAGCTCAGAGATCAGTGTTTCAAAGAAGAATGTTCCACACTTTACACTGATACCAATAAATTACTTCAGAGGAATTACAGGCCCACGCAGATAGAGATAGAGCACGTGTAGTCAAAGACGTGGAGGACGGTCTCTCCTGAGTCCACTTGCATTATGGGTGGAAAACAGGTTCATCAGATGAGAGGACAGATGGAGAATACAATATTAGATGTTTAATTATGTTATGGTGACTTCTTCCCCTTGGGAGAAATTCAATAATGATAGGCTATGCAACGGATGAAACAGAAGAAAGAGGAGCAGAGAGGTAGAGAGAAAGAAGAGCAAGAGTACAAGGACAAGTAGGAGGAAGAAAAGGAGGAAGAATAAAGGAGGGGAGAAGGAAGAAGAAGGGAGAAAAAGGAGGTGTTGTGTATGTTTCACCCTACAAAGTGAACTCTTCTTTGGAGCCATTTATGATTCAGCTAGCTCTAGAAAAATTGGTCTACCATTAATAAAGTAACGGCTACTGAGAGGAGGAGGAAAAGATACTCACTGATAACATTTGTCACAAAGTAACTGGGAAAGGAGGAGAACTTAGTTTGTTTAAATGTAACTTTGTAATTTTAATTTATAAAATTTAAATATTTTGGACTAGGGAGATAGCGCAGAGGTTTAAGAACCTGCCTGGCAAGACCAAGGACTCAGGTTTGATACCCAGTAACTCCTGCTGAGCCGCCAAGAACCCCAGGGTACAGGGAGGGGCCTCTGAAACTGGGCATGGTGATTCATATCTGTAACCCTAGTTCTGGGGAGGCTGATACAGGAGGATCACTATGAGTCCAAGCTGGTTAGAGTGACCGTGTACCAGACAAATAAAATAACAGATTGTTCAAAAACTTTTAAATATTTTATTTTATTGAAGTGATTCCATGGCCAGTAAGACAGGTCAAGGTTCTAAAGTTCCTGCTTAGGCAAGCTTTGGCAAGCACAGGGACCAGAGTTCAATCCCCAGCACCACCCCCAGGGTGGGCTGAGCTGGCCACAATAAATAAATAAATAAATAAATAAATAAATAAATAATCCAGAAAAGTAAACAATCACTTAACAGAAAGGACAAGCTGTCTCAGAGACTCCACTGTACCTAATTCTGACTGCTAACAAAGACTGAATAAAGTAGTACAAGAGCTTACATTAGGCATAGTTGTACAGATATAGAATATTTTTATTTTAAGACGTGCTAAAGGAGGCAAGAAACAAAAGATACAGTGCCTGCTTTATTTGTGCATGGACCCACAATGGAGAATGATTAGCAAGTTAATACACGAACAGTTGATGAGTCAGAGGAAAAGCTTCCAGACTCAGAGAAAGACTAATACTGTTCTCACTTAATGTCTAAAAATTCAATCTACTTATTGCTTTTGATTTTGCCATTGGATTACTTCAACACATTTCTCTTTATGCAGTGAACTGATTATCAGACTGTGACACAAATCCTTTTTTTTTTTTTTTTTTTAATTTATTTGGCACAGGATGTTACTACACAGCTTGGACTTATAGTGATCCTCCTGTTTTCAGCCTCCCCAGCGCTGAGATTACAGCCATGTTCCACCATGCCTGGGCTTGGTGTTAGCTCAGTGTACCTGGGGGTGGGGCCAGTGAGGCATGTGGTGTGGGGGGTTGAACTCCACTCACTGAGCTTGCCTAAGGAGAGATTGGTCCACTGATCTACCTCCCCAGGCTTTTCTGCACTAATTGTTTGATTCCTATTATAGTTAGGAGAAAGTATCTCTCACGTACTATTGTACAGCATTACAACAATATACTGCATATTGCAAATGGCTGGAATGAAGAATTTTGAATGTTTTCAATCATAAATAATAAATGTTTGCAGAGATAAATATTGAACCTGCTTCAACTGCATGTGTTGAACTCTGCATGAGTTCCCTATAAAAGTATACAGTTGTTACATTTTTACATATCAACTAAAAACAAAATAAAAAATGAAATTCCCTCATGCTATAAATTAGTAGTTTTTGGAATAACATGTAGCATTTGATATAATGGATCTTTTTTACATGGTAATATGGCAAAATATCTAAAAGAGATCATTAGTAAACTTCAAAAAGTGACATTGTTTCCCTGTGTACAGACTTTAATTGTGTCTTCACGACTTTTCTCAGGTTGCTGACAGTAAACACTCAATGTCCAAAATTAAGAAAGGGAAATTTTATTTAAATCACAATGTGTGGAGGTTTCAGTCCACAATTAGCTGGCTCCACGGCAGCGAGGCGTGGCAGAGGGGCAGCAATAGTTCAGGGCAGCAGCAGATATCAAAAGTTACAAAACCCAAGAGAAAGGGCAAACCTTCCCCCCGCCCGCCCTTCTGCTGAGTTCAGGATACCCCCTGGGGCAGGTGCGGTGCTCACAGGTTCAGTCCCCGCACCGGACCGTGAATCAGTCAGGCACAAACTCTAGATGCCCTCTCCCAGGATGACACAAGGGCCTTGCAGGCACAAAGAATGCCAGTGCCACTGTTACCTATGGTAAATACTATATATTTTATTATCAGTTACAGTGCATACACTGTTTGCCAAAGTGGAAAAATAAATATAAACTAAATGGTTATTTAATACACATGGTTTTAGTTTTATAGTTTCTAAGAATACTACTTATTTTTTAAGGAACCATGTATATTTTTAGTTTGACCTCTCACAAAACGCTCCTTTAAGAAATCCCTATGGAGAAATTAAAGTTCATGACAGTGCTTATTTTAGTAATGGACTGTGTTTAATGAGTAATGATATCTACTGTGTCATAAATTTTTCAAGCAAGAGTTAAAAGACTTTTAAAATATCTCATCATCATTCCCTGTGCCTTTACCCTTACCCCATAAGTTCAAGAAAGATAAATAAACAAAATAATTAGAAGACCTCAGGTCACATTCATGTACAAATCATGACTATCACACAAGTGACTTAACAGAGACCAAGTATAACTGTTCTAAAAAATGATATTAATTTAATGTATTTTTCAACCCACTATGTTATGGAGTTAAGTTTTAATTCCTTAATTTGTTGGTGTCCTTTGTTACTGGTATTGGGCTAATTTTTGTTTGTCAATGTGTCTCTATCTATAGAACCCATCGGATCACTTCTCATTGTTCTGTGAAGATTTTTTATGATTATTTATGTATTTATGTATTTATTTATTTTTATGGAACCAAGGATTGAAATCAGGCCCTTGCACTTGCCAGGCAAGTGCTTATTCTACTGTGCTATCTCTCCAGGGCCAAGATTATTTATTTTATTTTTATTTATTTATTTTTTTAAAGATTTTTCAAAACAATGTTTAAAATCTAATGTTTTACTTCCATTTGGAAAAAAGATCAAGGAAGATAAGATGTGGCATAGTGGTAGAAAAATTGCCTGACCTGTACAATACTATATATTCAATCTCTGCTAGAACAAAAGGAGAATAAGAAAGAAAAACAAGAAGGAGGAGAAGGAGGAGGAGGAGGAGAAGGAAAAGGAGAAAGAAGAGGAGAACCAGGAAGAGGAGGAGAGGGAGAGGGAGGAGGAGGGAGAGAGGGGGGAAGGGGTAAGAGGAGAGGGACAGGGAGAAGGAGGAAGAGGAGGAGGAGGAAGAGGAGGAGGAGAAGAAGAAGAAAAAGAAGAAGAAGAAAAGAAGAAGAAGAAAGAGGAAGAGAAGAAATTGAAAAAAGAAGCAATACTTCACGTTAGAAAGAATTTAAAAGTCAAGGATGTAGGAAAGCAGGCCAATCCCAGGTCTTTCAGACTGCAATCCCAGTTCTTTCAGAGCCTGAGGTAGAAGAATTGCACATTTAGCCCTGACCTGCAAAAAATAGTGTTTTAGTAAAAAACGGCCTTGGGATGCCACTCAGTGTGAGAATCCTGGGTTCAGTCTCCTGTACAGCAAAAAAATAAAATTTTAAAAAGGAAAACTTTCCAGTTACTTTTTTTTTGTGATACAAGGTCTCTGTATGCAGCTCAGATTCCCAGCAAAACTTGTGTCTCAGCCTCCTCAGTGCTGGGGTTACAGGTGTGCACCAACAGGGCCGGTTTCAGGGGCCAGCATGGAGGACTCAGGGACCTGGGCCCAGCACAGAATGTGGTACTAGGGATCGCACCGAGTCCTTGTGTTTCCCAGTAATTGCTTAGATCACCAGGATATCTCGCCAGCCCTCCAGTTTCTTTTCATAGAATTATGCAGAGATGTCCACAAAAAAATCAATATTTATATGTAATTTGCAGCACCTATAATCTCATATGGAATGTAAAGACTTTTGTTTCAGATTTCTAAAAGAAAATAGCTTTTTAGTGTATCTGTCATAAAAAGCATTGGCCTAAGTGCCTTTAAACAGAAATACCCAAACATTACAGAAGTTAATGTTAAATATAGTGAGAAATCTGCCACCCCTGAGGATCATTACTCCTGTGTCTTCAAAGGTAGTGTCGGGGTCAAAGGAAGGCTGTTTTGGCAGCAAATATCCAAACCACAGAAATTGTGCTCTGAAAAGTCATATAGTTTTCTGTCTTGGTGTAGGATTGATGTTCAGGATTATCTTGCTATAATTCATCGAAAAAGTTACTTTCCTGTTCAATGTATTATTTGTAAATTTATAAATAAGCACTTTTAAAAATACTGGCCTAATCACAACATTGTTTGTGATTTTTAAGAAATTGTTTTATCTCCAATTTAAGTAAATGAAATGTTAAATTTCTATTCTACAGTAACGAAAATAAAAGTGAAGATTTTTTACATCCTGCTTCACATTGTCCTTCAAATTG
Source organism: Ctenomys sociabilis (assembly GCA_004027165.1). Lineage (NCBI taxonomy): Eukaryota > Metazoa > Chordata > Mammalia > Rodentia > Ctenomyidae > Ctenomys > Ctenomys sociabilis. The sequence continues at coordinate 9,580 of PVKA01018451.1, read as the reverse complement.
ATTTATGAACTTTGAAGGTGGTGGACTTGAGATTATAAAAGCCTGATGTAAATTTTTATATTTTTAAAAAAATCTTATACTAGCTGCTATCTGAAATAGTGTCTTCTATTAAGTACTTCTTAAGATTTAAGAGCATTGATTCCTTTTCTCTCTTACTTTCTTTCTTTCTTTTTTTCTTTCTTCTTTCTTCTTTCTTTCTTTCCATGTCTTTTTGCTAGTAGTATGTTCAAAACAAGTGGAAAATTTTAAGAACTACTTGCTTGGTCAGTTAGAAAGAAAGCAAAAATATCTCATTTTTTAAATTTACATGGCATAGCCAGCATACAAAGTTTAAGTGAAGAAATCATGGCTTGGATTCCTCATAGTGTGTTAGATCCATGTAAAAGGCAAAACAGAAAATGAACCCTAACTGCTCACTTTAGGGAGTTGCACAACTATCCCAGACTCTGTGCTTTAAGGGGAGAGGAAGTATCCCCACCGACAAGTACAAATAAGATACTGTTCAAAGAAGAGACTGGAAGGCCTAGAACTTTCTACATCTTGATGAGCTTCTTTGAAGCAGAAGCTGAATACATGAGAAAGCTGTAATGCTGAGCATTTTAAGTAATTTAGTTCTAAGTAGCAATTATTATGCAGCTAAACTTTAACTCAATTTTCTGAAATTGGTTCAGCAACTCTTATACTCATTTGTGTTATGTAAAAGATATTTCTAAAATATTTGCTATCAGCATAATTATTTTAGCCAAATTATGTATTTTTTTCTTTCTAATAAGAGATCACTATTTGTTATCTATATGGTTTCAAAAGCCTAATTTATAAAGTTAAAGTTATTATCCAAAATCATTTCAAGCATGAGGGCTGGGGAGGTAGCCCAGTGGCATAAGCACTGCCTGGCAAGTGTGAGGTCCTGAGTTTGATCCTTGCTACAAAAAAAAAATCATTTCAGGCAGCCCTCTCTCTAAACGTCCCACTGCTGTCAAGATGATGCCGCAGAAAGAGAAGAAGCCTGAGAGGTCAACCTGGAAGTTTAATTTGGACCTTACTCATCCAGTAGAAGGTGGATTTTTTGATTCTGGAAATTTTAAACAGTTTCTTAGGGAGAAAGTTAAAGTCAGTGGGAAAACTGGAAATCTTGTGAACGTTGTTCACATTGAATGGTTCAAGAGTAAGATCACAGTTGTTTCCTAGAAACAGTTCTCCAAAAGGTATTTCAAGTATCTCACTAAGAAGTATCTTTAAGAGTATAACCTTTGTAGGGCTGGGGAGATGGTTCAATGGAATAAGTGCTTCCCTGGCAAGTGCAAGGGCCTGAGTTCAATCTCTGGTTTTGGCAAAAAAAAAAAAAAAAGAATAATCTTCGTGTTAGCTTCGGGTGGTTGCATCTGACCCAGAGTCTTAAGGACTCTGCTATTTCCAGATTAGTCAAGATGAAAATGGATCAGAGTTTGAGAACTAGATGGTTGTCAGTTATACTGCTTTGCTTTTTCCTGAAACAAATGAAGTATATGTGAGAAGAAACATCTAGAAATGGGTTTTTAATTTATTGGTGACGAAAACATTGCATTGTTTAAAAAAATTATTTCATAATAGTTTCTAATTATATATAATAGATATAATTATATGTAATCGATATGATTTATATATATATATATATAAATTTATCCACAATGACTTTTTATGAAAATATGCAGAAATGTTTACAATGTTACAGTGTTTGCCAGTGCCATGGGAATCCTAGATAAAAGATTCTTTTCCACTACAGAACTGAAATATGTTCATGCTTTTAATTATTTAATAAAACCAAATTATAAATTATTGAAATATGATAACAATGTAAAAATCTAGAAAATAAGAAAACAATAAAATACTAACCTGAGAATAAACAATGCAGGGCGCAGACACACACATCTATCATAGAATTGCAATAGAAGTTTTCAGTCAGCGCCTGTCCACAGACTCCTGCCACTCACAGAATTATTATCTTTATATGCAAATAACTTCAGAAAATAGGTTTGATATTGAAAACTGGGCAAAGATGGTCAATAATCAAAAATCAAAACGTGAAATGTGCTCATATTGAAAAGTGTGAAGGACTGTGGAGATAGCTCAGAGGTGTAGGTGCCTGCCTAAGCAAGCTCCAAAACTCAGTTTTGATCCCTGGTATCACATGTCATGCAGGCCCCACACCAGGCGTACCTGGCCAGCCACCAAAACTGGGCATAGTGGCATGCGTGTAATTCCAGCACTGGAGAGCCTGAGACAGGAGGATCACTACAAGCCCACATTGCATAGCAATACCCTGTACCAAATATATTTTTTAAAGAAGTTTAAAAAAAGAAAGTGTGAAAATACTGATGGGCTCATCACTGTGCCATTACTATGACACCTACCCTGAGACTCTCTCTAATGCTGGAAGTGCAGCAAGGAATAAAATTAATGCCATTTCCCCCAGAACCTGTATTCTAAAGGCAGAACCAAATAATAAAAATCAGTGAACAGCTAATGATAGAGTGATGAGTTTCATGATGAGCAGCTTAAGCAAAACAGGACTAAGGACAGAAAGGAATGAGTGTTGTGAGTGTAGATCATGTAGTCTTTATGGGCTCCTTAGCAGGAATGGGGCTACAGTGGAGCCATAGGTACGTTAAAGGCTAATGGAGCAACGGACTCAAGAGAAGCAAGAGTGCACCCTGTGTGTCAAGATCAAGATGATTTTTGCTTGAGCCACATGAGAGAGCAGATGACAGGAAATGAGATCGGGATTGGACGTTTATGCTAAAACCATCAGGTGTAATTCTAAGCCAGACAAACACACTAGGGGGCTCCCAAGGAAATCATGAGCTTGTTCTTTCTTATGACTGCTTTAACAAAGTGTGTGAGACGATCAATTTAAAAGATAAAAGGTTCGCTTAGGTTCATGGCTTCAAAGGCTTTAGTCTGTGGTTCATTGGTGTGGAGTGCCTTGACCTGTGGAGAGGCAGCACATCATGGAGGAGTTGTGTAGAGTGTGGATCTGCATGCATTAGTAAAATAATTTAGCCTTTGGTCAGAAAATTTGGGGACATTTTAGATCTGTGGCATCTATAAAATTATCTCACACAACAAAGATCAAAATTTCAGAATACTAATTTTCAGTTGAATTATTTCTTTACATTAGCACTTTCATTTCCAAAACAGAAGTACAGATTTTTTTTGTAATTACTTTTAGACTGTCATCACAAAAACAACCTGCACATTAGTAAGACACAATGGTAAAAACCCATTAACTGTTACTCTTTGCAGCACACCTGTGCTCACTTTTTGGGGAGCAGAGAAAAGTTTGTGGTTGTCTCTAACATCAGACTAATTCTTTATAGAAAATGAAGAGGGGAAGAGAACCACATTCACTTATTTGCTTGTTGATGAAATACACTTGAGATCAATAGCTGAAACCTCTTGCAGCAGAAGAATACTAAGCAATTTTATTTCATAATAGGTTGTGGAAAGCAACCACACTTTGCATTTCCTGACTTTGTGGTGGTTTAAGGCTTTCAGTGGCTCCATCAACATAAAGAAAATGAGTCTAGTGATCTTCACCTTCAGAGAGCTGCAAAAATGTGTGGAAAAGCTAACAATCAGGAGGAAGCAGACAGATCTATAGGGCAGTTCAAGTTTCAGTTCAAACTCCATCTCCACATACTTCCACATTATTTTGAAGTGCTTCAAACTTCTCACTGGTATGTGGGCCAAACTACTGGCACTTAAAGCCTATTAGTTCTCTAAAATTAATAATATCTCATTATCATTTTGAATGCACCTTGTCAAGCTAATGTCACTGAAGATTATCAGTTAATTGTTCATCATTTCATATTATTACACCAGCTTTACTGGCTGAACAAAATGAGAATTAAGAGCTTTATTATACTCTCAGCTCAACCTTTTGTAAGAATGGGATGAACATAAGCAGGACTTACATAATTTTTAACAAATTTTTATTACAATTATTACATGTTGGCATTCTTTATTAGGTGTTGGGGTGCGAACATAAAACATGTGAATTATTTTAATATCTCCTGCCCCCCCATTTCTTGATTTTCTTTGCATTTTGAAAAAACCTGTCTTCCTATTTCTTAGTATCATTTCAATCGCCAAATAATCTAAGACCGCCCGCCATAAACCAAAAAGATGCCAAAACAGTATGTCAGAGCAGATATTACTTCATTAGAATTTGATGTTAGAAAGTTCCTAAGATACCAGGAAGAGCACAATACATGATATGTAATATTAAGATAAGCATGTCTACATGTTAATTTCATTATAAAGCATTGTAAGAGAATCACTATTTTTTATTTTCAGTTTTTCCAATGTAATGGCTAAGATGGCAGGTGAAATTCTGGAGTAACCGTGAAATCACAGATGTATTGAAATGCTAAGCTCACAGTCAGAACCATGTCAAAAACCACGGTGACATTGGATAAACCTTAGGTCTGAAAGTTTGTCAAAAATGTAACCTTCATTGCACATTGAATGAAATAAAACTGTCCTTTAAGGTTTGTCTAAGTATCTGTATAATCCAAGGCACTACTAACTCTTAACTTCCAAAAAGATCTGTGGACATTGTAGTACTGATTTAAGAGCAGCTGACTGGCATTGCAATTAAAGACAAAAACAAAGATTTGGGTCATCAATGATTAAACTTGATTGGGGAGAAAACTTCCAGGCATACGAAATCCACAGTAATACATATTTCTTTGAGTTTCTAGTGCTACATGTTATCATAGTTTACATATTTATATATATTTCCAAGGAAGCTTTAGAATCTAATGAAACTTAATATGGTACCTGTTGAACTTTATATATGACCTTTGGTCTGCAGAGAACATAAGCAGTAAAAGAGTCTATTCCAATCTGCTTTAATTTTATTTCATGATTATATCTCTGAAGGTTTTAAAACATATTTAAAGGCCTGATGTACAAAACCCTACATTATTTTGATTAATATGTTGGCAGTTTTACAAAATGTTTGTTTTTAATTACCAAAAGGAACAAATCCATATTAAAAATTAAATGGTTGCATTATTTTTAAAAGAAAAGCTCTGGCTGCTTATTAAGCTAGAGTTAGCCATAAAAACATTTTTGGCTCCCCTACAACAAGAGAAAGATTTATCTCAGCTGCACTATTAAAAAATCCATTTAGGCTGTCAACAAGTTTGTCAAATATCAACCCAATATGATTTAAAGGTTTGAAGCCGCAAGAAATAAACATTCCTTGGACTCATCTAGAATCTGTATGATTTTAAAGAATCAGAAAGAGTGACAGGCTGGCACCAATGCAAGAGGAAGACGGACAGTTGCTGGGAGTAACAGAGCCGAGGGCTGATCAAGAGCTGCGTACACTTCTTTCCTTGCCTAGCCTGTGGATGACCTTGGCTTTCCCAGTTTGGCTCTCCTGTGTACACATTCCTGTCCAATGTCCCTGCCAGTTTACCTTTGCAATTATAGTTTTACTGTTCTGCATTATGACTCTATTTCCTCCCCCGCCCCAGGGCTTCTTTTCTTCCATCAAATATGTAGGCATTGATCACTTACACAAGTTTTAGTGACAAAAAGTGACAGGAATCTGATTGTCATTCCTATGGAGCTCACAATTAAGCAGTTATCTGGTAAAACTATTCAGAATTTTTTAAATGTTTGGACTAATCCTTTACAGTATTATACTTTTCAATTTTATTTTCTTAAATTCCTGCGACTACATCACCTATTCCTCACAATCTCTCTTTTTAGAGGTCAAAATAATTTGTATCTGCTCATGGGAAAGCAAAATGCTGCTCTTTGACTTTCAAAGTATGGTATGTTCACTGAATAAAAAGCTGTATAATAAGAGCATGAGTGAATGACCTTACACAATGCATGCTGTGACTTTCTAGTAAAATTAATGCTGCTTATTCCTTTCACTATTAGATTCCAATATCTTTATGAGGAATCACATTGGAATTTTGGCAACTTCAAGAGCAGAGGTAACAAGAGTAAAACTACACAAATGGAACTGTATAAAATGAAATAGCAGGGCTAGCCAAACAGCTCAGCTGACTAAAGCACCCACTTCACTCCCACGCATTCAGTACTGACCCCAACCCTGGGGCACTCTGAGACCACGACTGAGACTGGACATGGTGGCATATGCCTGTAATCCCACATTTTGGGATGCTGAAAACAGGAGGATCACTATGAGTCTGATCTGTGTAGTGAGACCCTGTAGTACCAGTACTAATTTTTTTTAAAAGAAAAAGCAAAGAAATCTATTGACAAATAGATGGGGAGAAATGTGCAAACCATAGTATGGGGAAAATGCCAATATCCATACTGTATAGGCAACTCAAAAACAATAAATAAATAAATAACATCAAAAATAATTTAAAATGGGCAAACGTCATGAATACACATGCCTCCAAAGGAGATATAGAATGGACAACAGGCATGTGAAAATTTTCAGCATTAGTAATTATCAGTGAAATGCAAATTAAATCTATAACTAAATCTCAGCCCCACATGGTGCAATAGCTGGCACTATGAAACGACGTTGTTGAAACACAAGCGTTGGTGAGGATATGAGCACTGCTGAGAATCAAAGGGGCAGCTACTATGGAAAATATTAGAGAAATTCCTCAAAAGCTAAAGTATAGAATCACCATAAAATTCAGCAGTCCCACAACTAGATAGATAAATAGACAGATGCAGCTATCCCAAGGAAATGGAATGCATGTGTTGAGGCATCCTATTGTCATGTTTGTGGATATATCTACATCTACCTATATCTACCTATATCTATCTATTTATCTATCTGGATCAAAAAAGAAAGAGAGACAGAGACAGAGAGAGTAGGTGGGGAATCCATCAGGCATCCCTCTTCCTAAATCCACAATATACCACTGTTAGAAGCTTGTGAAGAAACAGCACCATACACTTGGTGCTGTTTCAGAGCATATAAAACCATCTGAAGAACACTGTCCTAGACATGCAAAGTATTGCCGCCTAGTTAGCATTGTAACTGTGTTTAAAAAATTAAATCAGCCATCCTATAAAACTAGCTCCTTCAGGTTGTTGGAAAGTATGGTACAGTGAATTGCATGAGGAGCTACTTTCGCTATTGGTAAGTAGAAGTGTTTCAGTTACAGAAACTTGCAGTACTACAAATTAGATGTGCTGAAATAGGTGGATGGTTGAGCACTGACTTGTTGGCACATCACTGAGCAGAAGACCAAGTTAGACTAACTAGTTAAGAAAAATAACTAAATGAGATAACAGATGAGATGGAAAATTTAACACAGTTGTCAGTACTTGAACAAGGTGTCCGTCTGTACAGAAAACACAGCAAAATACCTTGAGTTGCTGAAGAACTAATAATAGGGTTTGCAAGTTGTTTTAGAGTCCTCAGTGAAAAAGTAATGAACCGTAGACACAACTAACTATATGACTTTCTTGTGTGAAACATGTCACTGAGTGAAGGAGCCAAGATGCAGAGGTCGGAGGTGTGGTGCAGTGGAGGATGCATGTTTATAGTGTGTGAAGCTCTGTGTTTAGTCACTAATATATGTGTTTACATATGTGCAGACACACACAGAGAACCTAAAGTACAAAGAGTAGATTCCACTTTATACTATTTTAAAATAAGCCAGAAGCAGTGGTGTATTCATCCCTGTAATCCTAGCTTCTCCAGAGGCTGAGGCAGGGGGATGGCAGGGAGTTTAGCAAGGCTGTCTCAAAATAAAATCACAAATTGACTGGTGATCTAGCTCAGTGGTAGAGCACTTGCTTAGCCTTTGCCCAGCCCTAAATTCACTCATAGTGCCTAAAGTAACATCAAAACTCACCACTAAAAAGCAAGAGGTGAGACATGATTATGTCTATAATAGAAATAGGTAAGTGATGTGATGATCCTGCAGCACAAAGAGCTCTAATGTAAGAAGAATAAATAGGGAAAAACATATGCAAAGGACAACACTGTGGCAGCTGCTGAAATGCAGACATAAAAAGCTGTACATACATGTAATGCTAGCACATGGAAATCTGAAGGAGGACCTGCAATCCCAGCATTTGGGAGACTGAGGCAGGAAGATTGCCACAAGATCAAGGCTGATCTGAGTTATGCAGTGAGTTGAGAGTCAACCTGAACTATGTTATGAGGCCTTGTCACAAAAGAAAACAAAACAAAATAAAGTAATTTTTTGTTTGCTAACCAATATCAGAATAATATACTTAATACAAACATGGGATCTGAGGAAGGAGAATTGCAAGTTTGAGCCCAGGCTGAGCAACTTAGTGAGACACAGAGATCCAGTCTCAAAATTTTAAAACATGGCTGCAGATGTAGCTCAGTGTGAAGATCCAGTGTTCAATCCCCAGAGTTAAAAAAGGTAATCTAGGGGCCTGGAAGATGGCTCAGTGGAATAAGCGCTTCCCTGGCAAGTGCAAGGGCCTGAGTTCAATCCCTGGTTCCACCAAAAAATAAATAAATAAAATGAAAAAAGCAACAAAGGATATGAATAGTATTAAGTTATAAAATTAAAATTAAATTTAAGAAATTTCAAATATACAATGTGGTCATTCTACTAAAATTAAATAAGTGCCATTAATTAGTTTTATCCATCGCGGTAATTAAATTTGTAAATATTTTGACACAAATTTTAGAGAAAGGATATTCTCAAAATTATTAATGAGCATCTAAATCAATGTAGTCATTTTTGCAGAAAACTTACTTTCCTTTACTCACAAATTCTATTTATTCATTTATAGTGCATAGCAAGAAAAATCTGTCATGTGTAATGGTGCACATCTATAATTACAGCTGTTCAGGAGGTTGGGGCAATAGGACCACAAGTTCAAGACAAGGCTGGGCAAATTAATGAGAATGCATAACAAAAATTTAAGAAAAGAGCAGAGAAACACCTAGGATTATACACAAAATAGTTACCTAGCGTACACAAAGCTCAGTTCAATTTCCAGTATTTGTAACAACAACAAAAAAAAATCTCTGTATGGGTATGCACCGATTTTTCATTGCACTATTTGCAACAGAAAAATGAATGCATCATACATGACTATCCACACATAAGTCAATAAATACAATGCAGTATATTCTGTAGCTTTTAAAAACAATGAGCTAAACCATTTATGCTGATCTGGAACAATGTTATAAAGTTAGCAAAATCAAACTTTTTTCCACTGAGAAGTGTGTACCCGTCTTAGAGACCCATTATTTTTAAATTTTGGAGGCTGAGGTTTTTAGTCTTTTATATAATTTAGATATCATTCCTTTGTCTGAGTGATTGTTGGTTATGACTTTTTCCCCAATTTGTGGGTTACCATCTGACTCTGTTGTTGATTTCTTTTTTTTTTTTTTTCCATTTATTTTTATTTTATTGAAATACAAATGTCAATCAGACAGTTTCAAAACACCATAACCATACAGAGTCGATGAAATAATACATTGCAAACTGTTTTCATAATGTTTTGGTACTGTACAAGGTGCATACATGATATTATATTTACAGGTATTTATGTAGCTGAATTATATCACAGATTCAATAATTATTTACCTAGT
>PVKA01018450.1:0-43822 GCA_004027165.1 Ctenomys sociabilis | reverse complement strand
AAAAAAAAAAGACAAAAAAAAAAAAAAAAAAAGACTCAAGTCAATAACTTCTGACATTGCCAGACATATTAAAAACCCATTATGGACTACTGGACTATTTTGGAATATTTTGCTGAATTCACACACCTATAATATTTAAATGACAAAACAAAACAAAAAAGGGGGATAAAAATGAATGAGCATTTTCTATCTGTATAGTCAAAATAGTTAAAATATATATAGCTACATTCTCTTAATTCAATGAATAGAGGGATCTGCTCTAATAATGTTTGTAAACAGAATATCATGTCTGCATCTTATACAACAAATAACCACTAAGAAAACAATATGCAATATATTAGTTATTGAATCTGTCCTACTAATTTGATTTGAAACTGTCTCATTTCTACTTGTTTTTCAATAAAATTATGGAAAAAAACCCAACAAATAAAGCACCTGCCTAGGCAGATGGAGAGACTAGGGTTTCATCTCCAGCCAGTGGTGCCAGCCAACAACTGGGATGGGCTGAGACAATGATTGAGACTGGGCGTGGTGGCGTGCGCCTATAATCCCAGCACTTGGGAGGCTGAAAACAGGAGGATCACTAAAAGTCCAATCTACATAGTGAGACCCTGTACACCATGTACTAAACACATAAAAAAGGTTATGCTTGAGATCTTATCTCTGTAGCTTTCTATAAAGAGTGCAAACTAGTTTGAATGTTAGTTAGAAAGTCAATTTAAATGCTATGCTAAATTCTGACCTATGAGAGCCACTTATATCACAGGGTACTCCCGTGCAATTAAGTCACCACTCCAAGCCATGCTGGACTTGCCATAATGTCCACTCTCCACAGCAGGCATTCTCGTCACTCACAGACACCAAGCTTCTAACTGAAGAGACGGAAATATCAAGAGGAAAGAAAAAGGAAGGTAAAATGGGAGACACCGTGCTCTAGAATGGGGCGGGGTGACTTTTGTAGAGCCCAGAATCCAGGCAGCTTGTGCTTGGAGAGGTTACTTGAACGCACTGTGACTTCCTTCTTGCCAAGTATCCCTAAGTTATTTAGATTTTTGAGTTCTCTGTTAAAGTGAGATAAGCTTTGTTTTGTTTCCTTGTTACCTAACTCTCTATGCTTTCTAGATCTGCATAGAGAGAAAGAAATAATGTACATTTCGTTACTTTCCTACCTTTGAGCCTCACTGAAAAACCATCCAGTGATAACTATGTTTAACTAGCAGAGTGTTTACTAAACCGTTTGCAAAGTCAGGGCACTTGTGACAGTCATAACTGTGTGTGTGTCTGTGTGTGTGCACATGCCCATGCATGGTGGGGTGCACCAAGGTCTAAATGCTGAACATCATACAGAACCAGACCTGTCCAGTCCAAAATAACAACAGAACGACAATGAGAAACCTTGACACACAAATAATACCACATACTCCTAATATGTTCACTTTTCCAGAAAGCTTTTAGGCACTGTACTTCCTCCTCCTTCAGACAACTACAAGCTACCTCACTGGCAAATTCACTCTCTGGCTGTTGATGCAGGCTGTGCTGAGGAACAGAGACCACAATGAAAGCCCTGCTGTGAGGGGAAACCCTTGCTCCACTGGCTCTTGAAGAGCAACATTCCGTGAGCTGGCAAACCTGGCCGGAAACTAAGAATCGTTCCCAGGGTTATAGCGACCGTCAAGGTCGCGCTCACAGGCACAAAGAGACGCCTCATAGTTTGTCTCTGTACTAATCTCATTTCTTACTTCGAGTAAGTGTTGAACAGCATAAGCAATACAAGGGTGCACCTCCTTCAATCAGTTTTGAAAACTATCTCAATCATTTTGAGGAAAGAGACTCCCTAAAACCTGACAATGAATTGGGAATATTTTCATGTCTACATTCTAACTTTCGAAGCTACTGGTCATGGACAGCAACCTTCCAGCCAGGCTGTTCTTCAACCCAAAGCAACCCAAGAGAAAGGTCAGCCTCTGACAGTGTGGGATCAGAGCGCTGCACAGGGAGCAGGGCTACTACAATACGGCCTTTGAAACGCCCTGAAAAGAAATCCTATGTCTAGAAAACAAAGCCCTCTTCCCCAGACCCCACTCACCCCACCCCCATTGCTGTTTCAATGGAAAAAAAAGAAAAACAAACACCCTTTCAAAGCTAGAATTTTAAAATATTTAGTATGCAGTAACATTTTTTGAAGAACCATATTCCTATGAATGGTCCAAGAGTTGCCAAACTTTCTGACTAGAATACCTATAATTTTAAAATTCGACTAGCAACAGCAAGATCAGCCACTTGGCCAAAAACACAATTCAAATTGCTGGTCTTGTTGTATACTTGCTGCCCTCTACTGGGTGAAGTTGGTACTACTGGGTGAAGTTGGTCCTAGTAAGTCCTAACCAAAGAATGTTGTAGGGTATTAACAATTGTTTCGAGTGTTTTAAACTTCGCTTGTAGGTTGAGACCCATAGGACATGTTAATTATATTAGTAGGTTATCGATAAATGGTTATTAATTAGGTAACAGTTGGTGCTTTTATGGTCACTGACCAACAGACTGGCTCCAAGAAATTTCTCTTGTAACAGCTAGAAACTGCTATTATAATAATAATTATATGGCTACTTTATTTCTTAAGTTCTGAACAATAACTTCCAAGGGCCGGGGAGATAGTTCAGTAGAATAAATGCTTGCCTGGCAAGTGCAGGGTCCTGAGTTCAATTCCCAGTACTGAAAACAAAAAAACCTACTTCTGAGCTAGGGATATAGCTCAGTGGCACAGCACCTGCCTTGCAAGGCATTTGGTCCTGAGTTTGATTCCCAGAAAAAAAAAGGAATACCTACTTCTCCACTCAGGAAGCTGAGGCAGGCTGTTTGGGTTGGTGGTGTGGCGCAGTGGTGAGCCATTTGCTTAGCATGCATGTGTCGCTGGTTCAATGCCCAGTATGGGGAGAAAAGAAAGTTTTCTCTTTATTATCTAATACCACATGTGGATTATATCCTTATTGTGAGGGCCTTTACATATAAAGGCAACATTGTGATTATACTTTTGTTCTTTTTTTTTTTTTTAATTCCTTTATTTATTACAGTGTCTCGCTACACATCATGGATTCTTTTTTCACGGGGGTGGGGGGTGAGCTCAGCTGGCCCTGCAGGGAGGGGCTGGCATGGCATGTGGTGCTGGGGCTTGAACCGCGGTCCCTGAGAGGCGCTCTAGACCGCTGAGCTATCTTGCCAGCCCTATACTTTTGTTCTTTCAAAACTGGATGACCCTTTCTCTTCAACTTTTCTGTAAGTGTGTAATAATTATTCTTAACATGAGGCAGCAAATTATTTCCACTGTATTAATCAGCATTTAGGCAAAAATTATAGGACAAGTATTTGTGGTACCTACTATTACCTGGATATATAGGCATATCTTGTATTAGACAAACCTAACACTTACTAGGTAGAAAAATTAAGAATTGGTAATTCATTTCATGACTGTTATAATGCTATCGTAATTTGATTTATAAAATTTCATTTATAAAACATTCATTTTACAAACAATATTTTCATGAATTACAAGTCACAGAATGAAAATAGCCACAATCATACTAATATCTAACTGATGTGTCTTCTGAGTCTAAGGTATATATTTTTCTGGTATTTGCTCCTCAGGATTTCTCATTAAGCACAGAATCCATTTCCTAGTGTAGAAAATACCACTGCTGCTTTGAGATCCTGAAGAGTTCTCCCAGGGGTTAGAACAAACTTGGAGAACACGGTGAAGAAGAGTCTTCTCTGTCTCCACAGAAAGTAACATGCATAGAGTAGAAAGAGGGCTGGGGAGAGAGCTCTGTGGTCTGAGTGCCTGCCTAACAAGTGCAAGGGTTCAGTCCCTGGTACTGCACCTGCAGGCCACAGAGACTGGCGCACACCTGTAATCCCAATGCTGGGGAGGCTGAGACAGGAGGATCACTATGAGACCAAGCTGGGTAGTGAGACCCTGTACCAAATAAATTAAAAAATATTTTTAAAAAAGTAGAAAAGAGCAGTTTTAGCAACCTGTCCCTGTCCCTGTGCCCCAGGAATACAGGGTAAGTCACACTCTCCTATACCAAGGTTAACACTGCCTTTATGTTCTGAGTAAGCAAGGTCTCTACACCACAGTCTAGAAGGCCACTGGATCTCTGCCCATGCTTTTCCCGTCGTCAGTCTTGATCCTGGTAGGAACACAATTCTGTTTCTCAATGTTATGCTCGGTAGCTGAGCTCAGCAAACATGCAGCACTCACTCACCCCAGGGAGGCTAGGCAAGATCAGCATACCGACTTTTCAAGCTAACTTACCTCTTACAGTTCACAGGAACTGGCCAAGGCCTGCAATTGAAAAATCTGTGTTTGGTAACCCATAAATGTCTCTTTAAACAATTTGGCAAAGATCTTTAATGCTTAAGGCCCACTGGTGAAGGTTTCTTCCAAAGTGTATATTCTCATGTTGATTCTGTGCTTTTAAACTATGTGACCTGGGGCTGATGTGTAGCTTAGTGGTAGAGAGAATACTAAATAATGCCCTGGGTTCAATCCCCAGCTCCAAGAAGAAGGAAAGGAGGGAGGGAGAGAGGGGTCAGAGGGAGGGAGGATGAACATATGTGCAGTGAGGGAAGAATTCCTGGAAAAGCCAGGGTTTGTTGTCACAAGTGCACCCCCAACCACCTCGCACTGCTGTAAGAGACTACAGTAGACTGAGTAATTTCATAGTGAGTGGAAATTTACTTCCACAGTTCAGGAGGCTCGGAAGTCCAAGAGCATAGCACTGGCATCTGAGTTAAGGGTTAAGCCTTGAAGGTGAGGAATGGCCCTCTCCATGAAAATATGGAGAAGGCAGGGCCAGGCGGGAGAGGGGAGAAGACAACGGCAATGAGAGGAGAACAGAGATGAAGAGAGAAGAGCATAGGGAAGGCCAAATGTGCCCTTTTATAAGGAACTTATTACACACCTACTCCCCAGATAATGGAATGAATCAGTTCATGAGGACTCACTTCCTAGCAATGCCACACTAGAGGTCAAGTCTCTCATAGGAGCTTCGGGGGACACATCTAAACTATAGTAGCGAGTGGCAAGCACTTCCTGGCAAGCCCGCAAAGTCAGCACTATTTATAGATTCACCCAAGAAAACAATGGAATATAAATATATGATTGTTCCTTGGGTGAAAAAGATTAACCTTCCCCTATGGGTTTAATGCATTAATATATGCAAGAGCTTTAAGGCCACCCAGTGGGGCACTGAAAACACTTCATGGTGACTGCTGCTGTGGATGGCTGGATAAATACCATGGCCACCCCCACAGCCATGGTGGGATTTCCACAGAAGAGCAACTGAATAAAAGACATGGTTCTAAAGGGAAATCTTCCCAATGTATCTCAATAGCCTCTTCTCTACCATCCTTCTGGAAATACAGGTGGGCAAGGATATTGATATATTAATTCTTTATAGAGTAAAAAGTGTCAGAATTACTTGAGTGCCTGCCTTTTCTCTTTCTAACCACACATTATACGTGTGCTGTCTTAGTTTAACTTCAGCTGAATTAGAAATCCAGTGGCTCTTGTACTGACCCAAGCTTTCCCCTTCACCATCTCTCCTACTACCAGTACATCAATAAACAGGCTACCCTAGAGTAACTTTTTCTGAATGAGAAAGCATGGGAGTTCTCTACTGCCATTATCTATGCAAAGAATTTCATTTAAAGTTGATGGGGAGAATAAATTAAATCTGGCCTCACAAGACCAGTCCAAGGGTTTTCAAGTAGCAGTCTATACGTCAAGTTTGATCTGTAGGAGTCTCTTGTTTGGCCCACCCAGGGCATGTACCCAATGTACAACGCCAGCTTCTGGGGGAGTAATCTGCAATTCATAATCCTGCTTGATGAAAACTGACTAGAAATTAACACATTTCCAAATGTCCTTTGATCTCTTCTGCCTGAGTGTGACAAGTTTGGCTGATTTATTGTAGCACTGGACCTCTACACACGTGAGAGTGACCTTTTGTTTGGAGAGTAAGAAAAAGAACATTAGAGACTGACACAGATCCCCAGGGTAGGACTGTGCCTCTACATAACTGACAGAACTATGTGAATGACAGTATATATATTTTATAGTTAATATATATTTTTAAATTCACAAACAAATTATAACTACTAAAGCAAGTGAACAACTTACTATGTTCAGTAGGGTTATGAATTTTACTTTTACTAAATGTTTTTATAGAGAGCCCTTTCTGGCCCTCACCACAGCCCAGGAAGTTTATATTTGTAATCCCATACAGTTATTGGAATTCTAGTGAGTTAATTCCTATCTACCACCTCCAGTGCAACCCATGGCAAGAATAAAGACACTGAGGTACATCTGTAGTTTTGGGGAGTCAAGACTCCTAAGTCCAGCCATGATAATGGCTATCAGGATCCAGGGCCGAATCCTGATCTTATTCAGTCATGAAGGAGGAGTGGCTTGAGGATGAGCGACTGAGAGAACGCAGGAAGTAGACGAGTGCCACGAGCTGGGCTGGGTGGGGCCAGCATTCACTCTGCAATATGCAGAGAGGAGGACATGCAGAGAGGAATCTGCATGACACAACTGAGACAGTAGCTAATGTTTTGGGGTCGGTGCTTCAGCTCTGATGTGCAATCTCTCAAGCCCCTGGAAGCCACAGCCTCTATCTCAAGGCTGATCCCAGTGGACATTGTGGAGCACTGACTCTTCATCCTTTCTTGACCTAGCCCACGAAAACTGTAGGGTCTTATTCTGAATGTGACTCCTTCATAGCAGGCTAGAGTTGGAAAAGAAACCAAGAACAGGGCCTGCCATCCTGCCAGACAGAGTTTAAGCAGGTAGTTTTGGAGTTAGGAGTGTTTAGGACTGAGCCACAGAACAACTCCACCTCAAAGTTTCCAGTATTACCTTCCCACAGAGATAGCTACAGAGAAGTTGAGGGCTCCACTAAGATCCTCCAAGAAGTTTAAAATCAGGCTGGTAAAGATGCAGAGCCCAGCCTCCACGGTGAGAACCAGCCCCTCTGAGTATGGCCACTAGAGGCAGCTGGGTCTGAAAGTGCAATCCAGCCTGCTTAACCCCCGTTACCTGCCGACATGTAGCACCGACTGTGGTACAACTGCTTCCCCATCTGCCCGTGGTCAGGACGCACCTTGCTTTGTGGAGTCTGTGATGTCTGGACAGAGAGACCCTTGGAGGCAGGTAGGGCTCCAGAACTGTGACTCGCTAGACGCCACGACTGCTGATGGTAGAAAGAAATCACTCATCCAAAAGGCTAGAGGAAGTTTTTCAAAACTCAATTACTTTTTCTTTTTTTTCCACTGGCTTTTCAGGGGCTTGAATTAATTTCTATGTTCCATTTGATCAATATTATCAATATCCTCCAATAGGATTCTTTAACTCAGTTTTCTCCCCTCCTCATTTTCTATTAATTTTTCAAATTCTACTCTTTTCATTCTCTAGTTCTCCAATCCTTTTATCATTACTAGAACCATTCAGCCTTATAACTTTTTAGATAATTAGAATTATGCTATTAGAATACTGTTTTAACTCTTAGTGGAGGTATAAAGTTGTTGCATTTGGTAGGTATTTACAGTATGTCAATAACTGGTTTGTCTTAGTGTTTATGCTATATCATAGATCTCTTTTCTATGGTCAAGGGGATACTACTTTTTATGGTGTAGCAATATCCATTTTATCTTTGATGTTCTTATTGTTGATTTTATTGCCATTTCCAAGGTAGCACAGTTTTTGCTAGTAATTCATTTTTGCTGTATGCCAAAATCTGGATTACCTTTGTGTCACTAACAATGCTCTGGTCCATTTCCAGAGAAGTGGTTGCTGGACCAAATTATACTACAGCTTCTTCTCCCAAACGAACGGAAGTGGCTGGATCTTGGGACAGAGGTAAAGGCCTATGGACAACCACACTTGTAGTGCACCACTGAGAAGCAGACATTAACTAAAAGAGGTCTCTATGCTCACAACGTCTTCCGCTGTAATCAATGTGTAAGTCTCAACACACAAAAAGGAAAAGAAATACAAAAAGACAAGACAACAAAATGCCTCCGAAAACTCCCAACTCCCCCAAAACTGATCCATGGGCATCGCAGGGGAATAAATCAACAGCCAAATTATTTGAAAATATAATTGAGGCCTGGGAGATGGCTCAGTAGAATAAGCGCTTGTCAGGAAAGTGTAAGGGTCTGAGTTCAATCCCTGGTTCCACCAAAAAACAAAACAACAAAAAAAAAAAGAAAGAAATAAAATATAATTGAGGAGATTTTAAGAAAGACAATAAGGTGTTCACTGAACGCAAAGAAGATATAATTATACAGATAACAGATTTAATAAACAAAATGCTCAGTGAACTTACAAAAGAAACTAACAAAAAGTGATAACATGAAACATCAATGACCAGTTTAGCAAAGAAAGTCCATGAAAGGATAATAAATAGAAATCCATGAAATTAAAAATTCTATTGAAAGTATAGGCACAAAAGTGACCAATGTGAAAACAGCATCAGAGCTGGAAGACAGGGCTCCTGTCAGAGACCAGTGATTGAGGAATACCCAAAAATAACAAAAGAGCATGAAAAATGGATCTATAACTTGTTAGATGATGCAAAGAAGGCTAGTCTAAGATAAACTGGAATTAGTAAAAAATCAGAATATAGCACAAATGGCATTAAAAAATCTATTTAAATAAATATAGTAGAAAATTTTTGTTACGGTTTATGTCTAGTTGTCCCCTTAAAGCCTCCTGTAGTTGTGGGTTGGGCTTCTACAGTTTGTGATTAATTCACGATGCAATGCTGGGATCACAAGTGTGACTGCTACCCCCCTGGGGCAGGTAGACTGAACGCCCCACAGAGGGAGAGAGGCTTGCTTCTGCTGCTCCTACCTTCTTGCTCTTGCTGTTCCATGTTTTCCCCACCATGAGCTACTGCTCTCTGCCATGTGCCACTCTGCTTTGGAGCCAGCCAAGTATACACTGAAATCTCCACAATTTGAGAGGTAAACAAGCCTTTCCTTCCTTAATTGTGGGTGTCAGGTGTATACATGGTCCTGCCAATGAGAGAAAAGTAATTGAGACAACTTTCCAAGTATAGAAAAATAATTTAACATAAAAATAAGTACAGCATACAGAAATCCAAGCAGCCATAATCAGAGAAGAATTTCATGGTATAGTATAGAAAATGCCAAAAAGTCTAACAGGACAAATGCTGTACACTAGGCAGTGAGCAGATGAGTAGAAGAGATAAAATAAGGGAATCAGCTGCAAAGCAACAGTGCAGGGACAGAAACAGGTCAGCACCTTTCAGCAATAATTCTCAGTGTGAAAGATGTCCATTCCCCAATCAAAAGACACAGATTAACAGAATGGATCAAGTAACAGATTCAACATATAAAGAAACACATTCAACCCCCAAAAGAAATTCATAAACTAAAAATCAAAGCAAGTAGGAATAACCATACCATTTTCCAACAAAGTGGACTTCAAATCAAAACTAATCAGAAGAGGCAAAGAAAAATCACTACATATTGATTATGTATTTGTTAAAGGAACAGTTCCACATGATAAAAATTATATGTGCATCAAACACTGGCACTCAACTTGATAAATTACTGGACATAAAAAAATCAAATAAACATCAACACAATTAGAATGGGGGACCTTAATAATGCTCCATTGCCACAAATAGATTAACCAGACAAAAAGTCAGCAAAGAATATTACAGTTGAATCAAAACCTCAGAACAAATGGACTTAGGAGATATCTCAGTTATTCTACCCAGTAACAGAGTACAAAACTTCAGCAGCTTCTGGAACTTTCTACAAAACAGACTGTGTAGTAACCAATAAAGCATACTTATCAGATTGTAACACAATGAAACTAGAAATTAATGACAAAAAAAAATCCCCACAGAAATTATACAAATGCATGGAAATTAAACAACATAAATGGAGTTGGGCATGATAGCTCACCACTTATAATCCCAGCACTCTGGAGACTGAAGCAAGAGGATTGTTGTGAGTTTGAAACCAGCCTGGCCTTCAAAGCAAGCTCAAGGAAGGCCTGAACTGCACAGCAAGACCCTTTCTCTAAAAGACAAAAAAAAAAGATAACAGAAGAAATCCAGGAAGAAATTAGACAGTTCCTAGAACCAATTGATAATGCTACCATACCAGAATTTATGGGACACAATAAAAGAAGTCCTAAGAGGAAAGGTAACAGCTGTAAATTTCCACATTAGAACAATAGAGTGAGCCCAATCATATAATATTGTACCTGAAGGTTCTAGAAAATAGTGACATGGACATCTACTATAATATCGGTGGTGAAAATTGTTAGGGAGGTCAACAATGTGTATTATAATGGTGAGAATGTAACTACCTCCCAGTGTCTAGCACTGTCTCCCTGTGTTCCTGAGTGTGAACTCAGGTGTTTGTTTTGTTTCTGCAGCTGAGACAAGGTCTCTCTGTGTAGTCCAGACTGGAACTGAACTCTGTGTAGCCAGTCTAGTCTCAGTCTTGCAGTGATCCTCCTCCCTCAGCCTCCCAAATGCTGGGATTACAGGTCTACACTATAATACCAGGCTCATTCACAATTTCTAATTTATGGAATTTCTATTATAGATACTTTATAATAGTTCTCAGGAAGCAACATGATAAATAAAACATAAATGTAAACTTGCCTTAAAAAGTATACCTACAGGTATGATCTTATATATACCTATCAATATAAAACTTAAAAACAAAGCAGGACCCCAACAGAAATTCACAGCTGTGTTCACTTATAAGACATGCACAAGAACGTCCATGTACTAGCCCCACACTAGAAACAACCTACATGTCCATTTAAAATGGAACTAGGGCATATTTACATAATAAAAATAGCAATCAGAATTTACAATATAAAAAATCTCACTAAGAGCAAAGGACACAAAATAATAAATGCATTATGATTTCATTTATATAAAAGAACTTGGGCCAGCCAGATGGCTCGGTGGACTAAAGTGCCTGCGTAGGCAGAGTGCAGCAGGCAGGGTTTGTTCCAGCCCTGCCCCTGGGGTACCGAGAAGGCTATTGAGACTGGGCGTGGTGGCGCAAGCCTATTATCACAGCGTTTGGGAGGCTGAAAGCAGGAGGGTCACTATGAGTCTGATCTGTGTAGTGAGACCCTGTACACCCTGTTCTAAAATAATTTTTTAAAAAATTTTAAGAACTCATATATATTATATTATATATAATATATATATTATATATTATATAATATATAATATATATATTATATATAATATAATATATATATTATATATATTACATATATATATAATACTTCTTGGAGGGGTATAATAGTATAGTAGTGCCTGGAATATTTCAAGGGTGTTCTACTTCTTTTTTATTTTGCTTTTCAGAGTACTAAGGACTGAACTCAGGGAGCCCTGAATTACATTACTATCCCTTTTTATTTTTTATTTTGAGACTGAGCTTGCTAAGTTGCTCAGGATGGCCTTGAACTTGTGAGCCTTTTGCCTCAGTCTCGGAAGTAGCATCTGCCATCATGCCTGGCTCCAGGTTGTTCTATTTATCTTAGCATTGATCATATAGATATGTTCATTTTGTGAAAATCTTTGAGCTCTACATCTATAATTTGTGCATTTTTCACAACATACAGTGTGTATGTATGTTCACTTACCAATAAAATTACTCAAAAAAGCAAGAATAAAATTAATTTGTAAGACAGGCATTAAATATGAAAGACACTAGACCCAGTCTAGCATTGGGTCTAGCATTTATTAATTTAGGAACTATTTACTGAACTTTTATTTTGTGCCAGTACTATGTTTTATTTTGCTGATATAACTGTTTTTGTTTTTGTATACATATTTTATTTATTTTTTGTGTGTATATTTATTTTATAGTGATAATTGTCATGGGCTGTTTGTCCTCCCAAACTTTAACTTCTATTCCACAGTGCAATAGAATGTGACCTTACTTGAAGATAAGATCAACTTAAATGAGCTCAGATGAACTCTAATCTAATATTAACTGATGTACTTAGAGGAAGAGGAAATTTAGGCACAGATACAAAGGAAGGTCCATGCATAAAGAGACACCAAAATGTCCATCTAAGAAGCCAAGTTTGGAACAGCTTCTTTCCTTAGGGTACTCATAAGGAACCAATCTTGCCAACACCTTAATTTAAGACTTTTACTCCTGAGGTGAGGAACACAGAAGGAGGTGAGGCTGAAGAGACAGCTGGAAGCCTGATTATTCAGGTGTTTGGGGATGTTATGGTTTGTTTATAGTTTCCCCCCAAAGCCTCAAGCAGTCTTGGGGAGGCTTCTGGAGATCACTGTGGGCGTGGATGCCGCACCCGCCCTGGGGCAGGTAGTCTGCATTACACTGTAAGGAGGGAGGAGAAGCCGGCTGCTTGAGCGGCTTCTGCCTCTCCCTGTGCTCTTGCTCTTTGCCACCTCTAGGAAAGGCTGCTTTCTGCTATGTGCTGCTCTGCCTTGGACCCAGCTGACTATGGACTGAAGCCTCCAGTAACTGTGAGCTAAATAAACCTTTCCGGGGCTGGCAAGATAGCTCAGCGGTCTAAAGCCCCTGTCAGGGACCGCGGTTCGAGCCCTAGCACCACATGCCATGCCAGCCCCTCCTCCCAGGGCGGGCTGAGCTGACCTCCCCCCCCCCCCCGCAAAAAAAGAATCCGTGATGTGTAGTGAGACACTGTAATAAATAAATGAATTTAAAAAAAAAAAAGTAAAAAGACAGTTTAAAACTTTCTGAGTTTAAAATGAATGAATGAATGAATGAATGAATGAATGAATGAATGAATGAATAAACCTTTCCTTCCTTCAATTTGAGTGTCAGGTATTTGTCCCAGCAACGAGAGAAGAGTAACTAAGACAGGGGACATATTGAAGACTTTGGACTTTCCTTCCTTCCTTCCTTTCTTATTTATTTATTTATTTATTTATTTATTTACTTACTTACTTACTTATTTATTATGTTTTGTCTTTTTGGTTCTTGAGACAGGATCTTGTTACACAGTCTAAGTTGGCCCTTGAATTTATTATGTATCCCAGGCTGGTCTCTAACTCACAACAATCCTCTTGCCTAAGTCTCTGAAGAGTTGGGGAGCACATGTATGCACCATCATGTTCAACTAAAGATTTTGGACTTTATCTCAAAATCACCAGCTTGAAGAGCCAAATATTTGGTACCTCAAATGAAGACCCTTGCTAAAACAGTTGAACCTAAATCTAGTTTAAGTCTTTGGAACTAACTTCCATCTTTGGGAGACATAAAAAGCAGAACAAGTTAATAATACTCTACGAAGTAATCAGACAAATGCAGAATGTAGAACAATCCGAGTAATAACCAAGCCAATTCACAGAGCCAATGGTAATAGGGAAAAGCAGATGGGAGAGGAAAGACACACCCCAGATGATGAGTCCAACTAGAACTCACGAGCATTGCTTAGCTCCTACTGTAAAAATATATTTTTAGGGGCCAGGGAATACGTGCTTCCCTGGCAAACACAAGGGCCTGAGTTCAATCCCCAGTTCCGCCAAAAAAAGAAAAATAAATAAATTTTGAAGCCATTGGTGAAATTTGAATATACTTCTAATGGTACTAAAAAATTATTGCTAGGAATTTTAAAAGATATTCTGTCTTCCCAGTGAAGTTGCTAAAACTATGCACAAAATAGGTATTTAGGATGTATTATTGATAATTTTGAATCTTAGTATTTCATATTTAGGCAGGTGGCAAAAAAAAATTATAAAATCATTTGTACCTATTCAGAATTACTGAATTTTAGAATTAGAAATGACACGAGATTATCTAGTCAAATTATTTTATCTAAGCAGGAAAATGACACGAAAGTCACTAACAGAAGGCCTGTCTATAGTAGAGTCCTTGTTAAACATTTTCACTGTAGGTCACAGGAATTGTTCTATCTTCCAAGCCCTGGAGAGCTCTCAACTGAATTACTTCTCCATCCCCACTTGCCTCTATATTCTTGTTCTTCCTCCCTGCTCCAGGCACTTCAATTCACATTCACTTGACCACTTTCATCCCTGAGAAAGCTGCCTTAGGATAACCATCTGAGAAGGAATCAGAATGAGCCAAGGATAAACATTTTTAAAATATGGCAAATAGAAAGCCAGTTTTTCCAGCACCATTTGTTAAGGAGGCTATCTTTCTTCTAGTAAGTGTGTTTGGCCCCTCTGTTGAAAATCAGATAACTGAGTTTGTTTGCACAGGCCTCTGCATCTTCTAATCTATTTCATTGATTTTCAGGTCTATTTCGTTGCCAATACCATGTTGATTTTATCACAGTAGCTTTGTAGTATAATTTCAAGTCTATCACCATGCACTAAGATAAAGTCAAAATGGATTAAGGATCTAAACATTACAACAGAAACACTCAATCTCCTAGAAGAGAAAGTAGGAGGAATTCTTGAAGACATAGGGGTAGGCAAAGAGTTCATCAACAAACACTTGCATAGGAAACACTTGAAAGAATTAACAACTGGGATCAACTCTTATTGAGAAGTTTTTGCACATCAAAACAAATTATCAACAAAGTGAAAAGACAACCCACAAATTTCAAAAAAATCTTAACTAATAAGCACTCAAAGGTCTGTTCTCTAGAATTTATAAAGAACTAAGATACATTAGGGCCCTCAAATTTAAAGACCCAGTCCAGAAATGAGCATCTGAGATGAATACACACTTCTCAGAGGACGAAATTAAAAAAGTGAATAAATATATGACAAATTGCTCCACCATTGCTAGCCATCTGTGAAATGCCACTTAAAACAACACTGAGATACCATCTCACTCCAGAAAGAATGGGTGTCATAAAGAAATCAACCAACAACAAATGTTGGAGAGTCTGTGGGGAAAAGGGAACACTTCTCCACTGCTGGTGGGAATATAGACTGGTGCAACCATTGTGGAGATCAGTGTGGAGACTCCTCACAAAACTAGGACTGGAAATCCCATTCAAGCCAGCTATCCCCCTATTGGGAATTTTCCTGGAGGAACTGAAAACATCATATCATAGTGATATATGTGTACCTATGTTTACAGCAGTATAATTTGTGATAGCAAAATGTTGGAAACAACCAAGATGCCTGTCACATGAGGAATGGTTGAAAAAGATGTGGTATTTTTATATAATGGAGTATTGCTCAGCTATAAAGAATGATAAACTTGAAGTATTTAAGTGGATGCCACTTGAACATATACTCGTAAGTGAAATAAACCAGACACACATGTGCAAATATCATATAGTCTCCCTAGTATAAGAAATCAAAAGAAGAAATACAAACAGAAAGGTAAAATAACTAAAAAGAACTTAGTCAGATAGTTAGGGTGAACTGAACTACACATGTTGCAGGGTAATAATCAGCTTCTCTTCTGGATGGTTAATAACCTAAGTTTGCTGATCAAAAATTGGAGAAGCTGGAAGGGCTGCAAGGTCAGACAACATTTTGGCTCTATCCTTTCAAGTTTAGTGAAGACTCAGGATAAAGGAGAACCTGTACTGTAACATCATGGAACTCAATTATGCCCCAAATTTTCTGATCAAGGAGATTATGGAGCCACAGAAGAATGTGATCAATGATGTATAGTATGTCTAAGGAGAGTCACATGGAGAGAAAACGTTCTCTCAGGCTTTCACAGAGAGCAAACTGGTCAAGCAATGGCCATGACTCATCCACATGGCTGACACTGACAAAGGATCTACAAAGTGAGGTATAGGGTTATAGGATAAACCCTGAGGGGTCTTGACTGACCTTATCAGATACAAAAGTTACATTTTTTGTTATATAGATCTTGCTTTATCTCGGTCTTAACCATCCAGCTGAAAAGTATAAAAATGAGGTATATAAAATAAGGCCATAATAATAAGCTGACCTGTAAATGGCCCTAGTCAACAACTTCTTCGGATAATCCACTAGTATTGTAAACTGCTGGACCGTGTTGGATTGTTTCACTGAATTCAAAGACCTATAATAATTGAATGAAAATAGAATACCTATCTTTGACAGACTAAACAAAAAAAGGAGGATACAAAGGAAGTACCATGCTGTTTTTATATAAACAGTACAGTTAGGATAAATATGCAGTATTTTGGCGTAATTCTATGAGAAGAAAGATTTGCACTTATAGTGTTTGGACAGGATAATCTGTCTGCTTCTGGTACTATGGATAACCACTAGGAAGATAATGTAATAAGTATTAATTACTGAAACTGTAAAACTGTACTATAAGTCAACTTTAATTTGGTGCCTTTTTTTTTTTTTTTTTGGTGGTACCAGGGATTGAACTCAGGACCTTGTGCTTATCAGGCAAGCACTTATTCCACTGAACTATCTCCTCAGCTATAAGTCAACTTTAAAAAAAGAAGATAAATATACAGCTACATTCTCTTAATTCATTGATTAGAGGCATCTGCTCTAATAGTGTTTGTAAATAGAATATCATGTATGTACCTTGTACAACAAAAAAGCACTATGGAAACAATATGCAATGTATTATTGAATCTGTCCTACCAATTTGATTTGAAACTATCTCACTGCTATTTGTTCTTCAACAAAAAACAAACAAACATGGCAAAATCAGGGCCGCCAAATAATTCAGTGGAGTAAGATGCCTGCAAGCAGGCGCAGATCACACCTCCTGCCTGACCGGCCCCGCCCCACCTTCACCCCTGGAGTGCCCTGAGACAGCAATGGAGACTGGGCGAGATGGCACAGGCTTGTAATCCAGGCTTTTTGGAAGCTATAAATAGGCGGATCACTACGAGTGTGATCTAGTAGTGAGACCCTCAACACCCTATAGACCCTTCCCTAAAATACAAACAAAAAACATGGCTCCCTCTATTTCCCTTCCTTTTCCTATATTTTAAATTTTTTGTATTTTAGGAAAGGATCTCCAG
This sequence comes from Ctenomys sociabilis, assembly GCA_004027165.1. Classification (NCBI taxonomy): domain Eukaryota; kingdom Metazoa; phylum Chordata; class Mammalia; order Rodentia; family Ctenomyidae; genus Ctenomys; species Ctenomys sociabilis. Next base: position 26,844 of record PVKA01018450.1, on the reverse strand, counting down.
AGTGTTCAGGGTCTCACTATTAAATCAGGTCCCTGCCTTTTTATAGCCTCCCAAGATCTAGGATTACAGGTGTGGGCCACCATGCTCAGTCTCATCTGCCTTCTCAGCGCGCCAGGGGGCAGGGCCAGCATGGCAGGCCTGGGGATGGAAACCCTGACTCCTGGCCTCTGTGCCTGCTTGCAGGCTCTTTAATCTCTTGAGCTATTTGGCTCGTCCCCCTCTTCCTTTTTTAATAATGCTTCATCTGTTTTATTTTTTTTAATCACAGCTAATGTAAAAGGTTGGAAATAAAACTATTATTAGTTATCATAAACATCTTAGCAAAATATTGATTTCAAAATACTCATTTGTATTACTTAGGTAAAAATATTAAATTTGGGGCCGGGGAGATGGTTCAGTAGATTAAGTGCTTCCCTGGCAAGCGCAAGGGCCTGAGTTCAATCCCAGGTTCTGCAAGAAAAAAAAAAATTAAATTTTAAGAGAACTGAATTATAATACTGTGTTTGGCACTGTGTGCAAACATTGATCTCAGCCAGTGTACTTCTAGTGATAGGGCTCAGGGACTCTGTTTTTTCAGACACTATCACAGAGGCCTCCTAAGCTCCTCACCCTTCCTTTGAGATAATGATAAAATCCACTAAGAAAGATTACCTTGTTATTAATGGAACAAATAGAACAAACTGTAGGCAAGCTAAAATTTAACTGTATTCTGCTTGACTAACAAATTCCTGGGAAACGTATACCTTGTGACGTTTTTGTAAAAATTCCAAAATGAGGTAATGGTGGTTACCATGGTTATTTGTAAATATATATAAAAACCCAGAACAAAGTTCTCTCAGGATTTATATTATCTGACTTCCTGTTGGATTTGTCATCCTCCAGCTGGAAATAAATCTCACTTGTTCTGATTCTTGGTTTCCGTGGGTGTTGACCCACGGATATAAATCAGTATTCTAACGAAACACTAGATTTAGAGCATAGGCAACCACAGCATGAGCTCAGAGAGATCATTTAATATAGGCAGTAAGTTATGCCAGTATATCAAATACTCCAGATAAATATATCATACAAATAGGTAAAAATGTAGGATTTTGTAAATATAAAGTAAGCAGAGAAATATTTCTTTCTGCAACCGCCTTCAAGTAACAGCCATCTTCTACTAAATTCCTTATGTGATAAACTTATGCTTCATATACAAATCAGCAATAATCTTCATAAATCTAAAGTAGCCATTACTATTTGTATTTCACAAATGACTAAGAGTGTATCAGAATTTTTATATAAGGCTGACTCCAAGTTCAGATTCTTCGCATTATAAAAAAATTCATTCACTTTAAATTTAGGAAGGAAATGTGTGATTTGTGCTCCTAGTCTAGCTACAGCAGCTCACTTCACCTTCAAGGTGGTCATTCAGCTCACATGTTCTGCTGTGGCACAAGGGCTGAAAGCTGCTCTGCGGAGCTGGGGATCTGTTCTGCTTCATGGGGGCCCACTCCATACTTATTAAATATTTTGGAAATCACACCTGTCAGTGGCACAGGACTCCGGGTTTTCACTAAGATACTTATCCAGGCATTTGAAATAATAAAAAGCCACTTTGATGACATATTTTCTCTGCCTACAGGTATTCCACGTCTACACAAAATTTGGCTGGTTTGTTCTACTGAAGAAGAGTAAATCAAGACTAATTTCTTGTTTACAGTTGCCTTGTTGTTTTTTTTTTTTAGTGTTTTGGGTTTTTTTTCATTGTTTCCTAGGTGAGGCTTACTTTTTGTTTTTGGTGCCAAAGACCAAACCCAGGGCTTCCAGCTTGCTAGGCAAGCATTCTACCGCTGAGCAAATCTCCAGCCCACCTTTGCTTATTTATAAATACCAAAGCATACCTTTAAGTCAATAGCAAAAAATTACTGTGCTCTAGGTTTTGTCAGCAAATTAACCTTAAAATAACATCTGCTTTTCTTTTTTTTTTTTTTGTCTTTTTGAGACAGGGTCTCACTATGCAGTTCAGGCTGTCCTTAAGCTCACTTTGTAGCTCAGGCTGGTCTCAAACTCACAACAATCCTCCTGCCTCAGCCTCCCAAGTGCTGGGATTATAGGCATGCGCCACCACACCCAGCCTAACATCTGCTTTTCTTTTCAAGGCAAGCTTCCAGAATTTGGCATTTGGCCAGTCAGTCTACAGGCAAAAAAAATATCTCACCTTCTTCAATTCTTGCTATCAAATTAAATCACCAGAAAATAATATATTTGGATATTCATTTAATGTCCTTAAAATCTCTATACAATTGTACACTAAGTTGTAATCTTGGATTTTTTTTTTTTTTTTTTTTTTTTCAGAACCAGGGATTGAACTCAGGCCCTTGCACTCACCAGGGAAGCACTTATTCCACTGAGCCATCTCCCTGGCCCCTTAATCTTGGATTTTATCAAAATTCAATATAAGAAATAAGAAATGACCATGTTGGAAAAAATCAATAATATAAATGTTTCAAGGAAAGCCAAAACATCACCATAACAAAATGAATGTGGCTTAGTTCTGAGAGCTTTATTTATAATTAGGTCAAAGCCACTTTGCTCAATCAGCCATACCCATAATGTACAAGCTCCGTCAACTGGTTAAGATACAGAACTACCAAAAAACATGTTCCATTGGGTTAACTTTTTCATCTTCTTCAGAAATTACTGTAACTCCAGCCTGAGATTCAAGAATGGACATGATGTCTTTAGATAACTTGTTAAAGCCGTTTTGTGAACATAGGTCTGCCATGTCTTGCCATGTTTCTAGTGAGCAAAATGAATCACTCATCATAAGATGTTCTATTGCATCTGGGGAAAAAGTAAAAAATTATAGCACAACATTTGTTTGATAATCTGCACTTAGCAATCCTTCAAAAATATAAAGGGATATAATTTCAACTCAATTACTTTTAAACTCTGATGTCCATAAACTTAATGATATAACACAGTTTGTCTAGCTTATGGTATGTTCCCTTTCCTAATTATCATTACCTTTTATGTCTCAATCCAACCCTCTACCATTTTTTCATATTCTACACTTCTCTACTCATCTCTCCTTTGACTCTTTAGTAAAGTATCAGATGTTGAAAGCTACAAGGCAGGGAATTCAGAAAGTGAAGGATGCAGGCTCATCTTGTGAACTGAAGCTCTTTGAGTTCTTATGATCCTATCAGCATGTTTAGAAATGCCATAGTCGTGCCATCCCAAGAATTTAAGAAACTCTTTGGGAAACTATGTTTGATTGGCTGTGTCAACTTGAGAAGTTTAGAAGCAGCAATTCCACACCCTAGGGTATAGAGGAGCCACCCCAAGGGGCCCAACACTTAAAAGATATAAAAGAGAACCAAGGAACGACAGAGGGTTCTATTTCTTCAGAGGAGCTCCTGTGTTTGCCTTCAGCTGGGATGTTGTCTTTTGGCTTCTAGCACAGTCTTTGGCTTCTGCCTTGAATCCTTCAGCCTTCTGATATAGACTCATCAGCCTTTCACTGCAGACCCATTGGCCTCCTGATATAGACTTGCACTGAACACTGCAGTAAGCTCCAGACCCAGGTCTGAATCCTTCAGTCTCCACTACATGTCTGTGCATAGAGTGCTTTGTGCTTCCTCATCTGACTCTGGCTGACCATGGTAAGCCAATCTTGTAATTTCTTATACATCTGTACATCTGGTGTTATATCTGTGTCTCTAGTAAAACCCTGGCTGATACAGAAATTCTCAAACCAAGTGGAGACCTCTTAATTAAGTGGTATTATAACAAATACTTTTCTCCTTTTAAAAAAATAAAATTTCCTTTTAAAAAATCTAGGTCAGGGAGGCTGGGGCACACCTGTAATCCTAGCACTAGGGAGGCTGTGAGTTTGAGGCCAGCTTGGGCTACACAGTGAGTTCAAGGCTAGCCTGAACTGCACAGCAAGACCCTGCCTCAAAAATAAACAAATAAATAAATATCTAATGATATTTACTTCTGAAGTCTATTACTGGGTATGTATTTGATATCTATAATCTTTTTGAAATACTGGTGATTGAAACCAGAACCTTTTCATTGAGGTATATCCCCCTCGGTTGCTAAATTGACTAGGAGAGGCTTGAACTTTCAGTACTCTTACTTAAGCCTCCCAGAGTTCTAGGATTACAAGTGTGTTATACCATACCTAGCTTGGAACTAATTTCTTACTTAATGCCTATATTATGTATGATACAAGATGATTTATCCTGCTGGTCACAGCAGTGTATCCTATAATCCCAGCATTCAGGAGGCTGAGGCAGGAGGATTGCTATGAGTTCAAAGGCAGCCTGGACTACAAAGTAAGCTCAAGGCCTGAGCTACACAGCAAGACCTCAAAAAGACCCCAAAAAATTAAAAAAGATTTATCCTCACTATACTACCAATGCTTATTTTTACCATAACTGCTATTTTCTTATGAAATAATTTGATTGATGTTTTTAATGATAATTTGAAGGTATTAAGTCACCTATCAAAATGTGGCTTCAACTAATTTGCCTATCTTTCCTTGACCCTAGACAGTAATATAAAATCAAGTTTGTTCAAGCTCATATGTTAAATTACTGAAAGGAGGAAAATATTTTTAATTTATTATTCTAGGCTACACTGCAGATTTAGGTTCAGAGGGAATATCATGTAAATATGCATAAGTCTAGTCTAAGAATTAAAACAGGGGCTGGGGATATAGCTTAGTGCCACACATACAAAACCATTACAAAACTTCCCCTAAATAACCCACCATTTCTTTCAGGACATTTTTAAAAATGTATTTAGTATAGGGTCTCACTCTGTAGGTCAGATTCGTAGTGATTCTCCTGTTTTCAGCCTCCCAAACACTGAGATTACAGGTGTGCACCACTCGCACCGTCTCAGTCACCCTCTCAGCCACCCTAGGGGCAGGGCCAGCAAGGCATGCCAAGGATCAAACCCCGGCCCCTGCACTCTGCCTAAGCAGATGCTTTGGTCCGCTGAGCTATCTGGCCAACCCTTCTTTCAGAACATTTTACTTACCTTTCCCACCTTTATTTATTTCTTGAAGCAGCTTAATTCCAATTTCTTCCATATTTATAGAAAATAAATGAAGTATAACAAGCACAAAAGATAAAAATGGTAGGTTCTCATTCATTTGTTTAGTGAGACATTGAATTAGTTCAGCTTGAGGACATAATGTTATTAGCTGTACCAGGTCATCTGAAAGTAAAAATGAAAAACTGTATCTCAACATCTTATGATATATTAACTAGAAGTATACCAGCTAATGTCTATACCTCCCAGTCAACAATTTTGTTTCCAATCCTTCCAAACTCCTCAATGACACACTCCAACCCAAATAAATAGTACTATTCCCAAATTAAATACACATACAACATACAGAGAGATTCCTCATTCTTGGGACCAGATCATTGAAGAATGAGGCCAGGTCATTAAATGAACTGGTTGCTAAATGAGAATATGTATATTACAATATTCAGAACAAAGAAATGGTCAAAGGAAACACCAATTCAATGACTTTGCTTTTATGCATAACACAGACAGTAAGTGTATGGTATAACGTAAAACTTAGTACTATAAAGTACAATGAGAAAAAAAAAAAACCTACCATACTATATAAATAAGGTGTACTATCCTAAAGAAAAAGACACTGAGGCAATATAGTCAAGATATACAAAACTCTGCATGTACACGTGCATGCGCACACACACTCACAGCCAGGCATGATGACATATACCTCTAAACCCAGGACTCAAGAGGCTGAGTCAGGAGGATAATGATGAGTTCAAGATCAACCTGGGTTACATAATGAGTTCAAAGTCTGCCTTCAATGCCACAGCAGAACTGCCCCCTGGGTGCACTGCGCCAGCCACTGAGACCAGATGTGGTGACGTATACCTGTAATCCCAGCAATTGAGAGGCTGAAAAACAGGAAGGATCACTACAACTCCGATCTGTGTAGTGAGACCCTATGCTAAATACATTTAAAAAAAAAGAAATTAAAAATGTAATTAAAAACCTCCCAACAGGGGCTGGAGAGATGGCTCAGTGGAATAAGCGCTTCCCTGGCAAGTGCAAGGGCCTCAGTTCGATCCCTGGTTCCACCAAAAAACAAAAACCTCCTAACAAAGAAAAGCCCAGGTCCTGATAGATTTGCTACTGAGCCCTATGAGAAACTTACAGCTCAAATGCCACTATTTCTAAAACTCTGTACTGAAACTGAAAGGGAAGTGATGCTCCCAGATCCGACCCTGGAAGCATCACTCTGATACCAAAACCAGAGAAGGAGCCACCATTCCTCACCCCACAAAAGAAAAAGAGAAAGAAAACTAGAGACCAATCGCTCTAGTGAACATAGAGTAAAAAAAAAAATCCTCAATCAGATACTGACAAACAGAATGCAACAATTCATCAAGAAAATTATACACCATGACCAGATTCATCCCAGAGACACAGGAATCTTCAACATATACAAATAAACAAATGTACAACACCGCACTAACAGAGTCAAGGACAAAAACCATACAATCATCTTAATAAATGCAGAAAAACTATTTGATGAAGTCCAACATCTATTAATGATTTTAAAAAATACAGAAAATTAGAATAGATGGTCTTTATCTCAATCTGATAAAAGCCATCTATGACAAAACCAACAGCCATCATCATGCTCAATGGACAAAAACAAAATTTTTATTCTAAAATCAGGAATAAGACAAGGACATCCACTCTTGGTCCATATAGTTCTGATAACATTAGGGCAATTAGAGAAGAGAAAAAAATAAAAAGAATAAGGATAGGAAGGGAAGAAGTTGGACAGAGAGGAAACTGAATGCCTCATTTCTCTTTCTTTAGGGGGTATGGGAATCAAACTCAGGACCTCCAACTTGCCATGCAGGCACTGTGCCCTTGAGCTGTATCTCCAGCCCGGGAAGGGAAGAAATTAAATTATCATTATTTGCAGACGACAGGATACTCTACTTAGAAGACCCCCAAAAATCCACCAAGCTGGAGAAATGGCTCAGTGAAATAAATATCTCTCTTGCAAGTGCAAGGGCCTGAGTTCAATCCCTAGTTCTACAAAAAAAAAAACAAAAAACAAAAAAAAAAAAAAAACTCCACCAAAAGACTCCTCCTAGATTTAACAACTAAATTCTGCACTAATAGATGGAATCTGTGTAGACAAAGTATATACTAAAAAATTAATAGCATTCTTTTACACAGATAACAAAGCTACTGAAATATAAATTAGTGAAATAATACCTTTCACAATAGCATAGAAAGAGACAGAAAGAAAGAGAAAGGAGCTACCTAAGAATCAATCTAATGGAAGAAGTAAAAGAACATTACATTGAAAACTACAGTACTCTGAAAAAGAGATCAAAGAGGATATCAGAAAATGGGAAGATATCCCATGTTTGTCAGTAGGAAGAACAAATATAGTAAAAATGGCAATTTTTCAAAATTGTTATGCAAATTTAATGCAGTCCCACTCAAATACCAATAGTATACCATACAGCCTTAGAGAAAACAATCCCAAAATTCATCTGGAACCAGAAGAGACCTAGGATAGCAAAAGCAACTCTGGGCAACGAGGCAAGGTAGGCAGCATCACAATCCCTGACTTGAAATTATATTACAAAGCTACTATGATAAAAATAGCATGGTGCTTGTAGAGAAAAAAGAAAGCAGTGCTCGCTTTAGCAGCACATGTACTAAAATTGGAACAATACAGAGAAGATTAGCATGGCCCCTGCACAAGGATGACGTGCAAATTCCTAAAGCATTCCATATTTTTTAAAAAGTAAAGCCATAATAATATGCTGAGCTGTAAAAGGCTCAAGTCAACAACTTCTGACATTGCCAGTACTACAGATAACCCACTTCTGTTATGGACTACTGGACTATATTGGATTATTTTGCTGAATTCACACACTTACAATATTTAAATGGCAATGGAATACCCATCTCTGACAAAACTAAACAAAAAAAGGGGATACAAATGAAGGACCATTTATATTTGTATATACAAAATAGTTAGGATAGATATACAGCTAATTCAATGAGAAGAAAGATTTGTACTAATAGTGTTTGGACAGGCTATCAGGTCTGCATCTTGTACTATGAATAGCCACTACAGAGACAGCAATATGCAATGTATTAATTATTGAAACTGTCCTACTAATTGGTTTTGAAACTCTCATTGCTATTTGTTTCTCAATAAAATAAATAAATTAATTAATTAAAAAAGAAAGCGACCTAGGATCAATGGAATAGATTAAAAGATACAGAAAAAAGTCCAAACATACTCAGCCACCACTATGTCTTTGTCAAAGGGGCCAAAAACATTCACAGGAAGAAAGATATCCACTTTAATAGCTGGTGCTAAAAAACTTGCTTCCCACATGGCCAAAGATTAGACCCATATCTCTCACTATGCACTAAACTAAAGTCAATGGATCAAAGACCTAAATATCAAAATAGAAGCATTAAATTTGCTGGAAAATACAATAAGTATTTTGGAGACCCTGGTGCAGGCAAAGACTTTATGAACAAAACTCTAATTGCATAGGAAATATCAATGAATCAAGAACTGTGACCTCATCTTGTTAAAAAAACTTTAACATTTAAAGCTTCAAAAGTAAAGAGATAATCCATCTACTTAGCAGGCAAAGGATGCTACCTTAGAATATAAAGAATTTAAAAAATCAGTCCTACTATATTTAAAGACCCAGTCTAAAATTTGGCATCTAAAATGCATAGATCTTCTCAGAAGAAGCAGAAACTGTAATTAAATTTAAAGAAGTCCAATATATCACTGAGCAATACAAATATATTTGAGCGATACAAATCAAAACAACACTGACACCATTTCACTCTAGAATTTTACAGAGCTTTTTCACCTTGTTATCTTCTCAAAAGAATGAAGAAGCACTGTATCTCAGCAATATATATTCATGTCAACCAAGTTTTTAGTGGCAGTTTGTAATAGCTGAATCTTGCAAACAGCTCAAATGCCAATCAACCAATGAATGGATAAAAAAGATTTGGTATATTGGATCTTTTTTAATATATATAAAATATATATATATATATCTAATCTACCATATATTAATCTACAATAAAGAAGGCTAAGCTTGAGTCATGGTAAGTGGGTGCAACATGAAACCATACTCGTAAATAAAATAAATCAGGCATATATTTTTAAATAGTGCACTGTTTTTCTATAAGAAACTGAAAGTGTAAATGTGGACCAAAACGTATAATAGACATTGGGAAATGGGAAGAAAATGTTCAAGTGGGAAAGGGAACAAGAGAGGAGGGAGCAGGAAAGAAGGAAAGGGACAAGAAATAAAAAAAAGAGTACAAGGAAAATGGAAACAAAGAGTTCATAAATAAAGAGGAATTGATAGGAGGGGAGGGAAATGGAAAAAAATAAGATATATCATGTACAGGTTCAAATTCCCTATGATGAGTATTATTATTATGTATATCAAAAAGTACCAATAAAATTTTTACAATTAAAAAGTCCATTCCCTTCTTAATGTATAGTGTTCTAAAATTACATACATGGTATGTATTGTGTGTATAGATCTGTATATATGTTTGTATAAATACAGAAAGATAAATGATAGGAGAAAATACTTAATATATGGTAGAAAAAAGAACATAATCCTATACCAATGAAGTAAAAAACAATTAACAAATAAATGAGAAAATATTTTCCTAGGATAGAAATAGACCATTATGATTTGAGTCACTGACCTTGGCCTCCACAAAGATGACATTTTTTTAATGAAACTTCCTCCTAGCCTCTAACATTTTGCAATTGACCCACCTCTTTCTATTTTGTTCAGTGAGATTTTTAAACCCCTTTTCCATAAATTAGTTAACCAGTATTTACGCATTATGGTCAAAAAATGGTCTTGGGCTACCTAGAAAGGACACAATTTCTAATTGTATTACCTGTTCCTTTTTGTTACTACATGTACTTTTGGTTACTACATAAATCCATTTACATATTCCTTATCCTGACATGTCAATAATCATTATTAATCATGTATTTTCTCTTTTAATAAGCTGATAAGGGCTTATATGCTAAGTGTTTAATTCATGAATACCTACAAGATGGTTCTCAAAATGTGGTCCATCATCATAAAGTTAAGGCTATTTGCATGAAAATGCTAATTTATTTACCTTTTTCACTCTTATTTTCTCACATGTTTATAGTAGTATTTTCCAGAGGCTATATCATATCAACAAACTGAATATAAAAGCAGGATGTGCCACCAATCTTATTAAGCCAGACACTGCAGATGCTATGATTTGTGTCTAGTTGTCCCCCGAAAGCCTCATGCAGTCAAGGGGCAGCTTCTAGAGTGTGTGACTGATTCGTGGTCCAATGCTGGGATTATGTGTGTGAGTGCTACACCCCCCTGGGACAGGGGGCCTGCATACACCTATAAGGGAGGGAAAGAGGTTTGCTTCCTCCTGCGTTTCTCTTTTGCTTTTACTGCTTCTGTTATTTTCTGCTGCTATGAATGGCTGCCCTCTGTCATACCACCCAGCCGAGTGTGGACTGAAACCTCACAAACTGTGAGCTAAAAAAACCTTTCCTTCCTTAATTTTGCACACTGGGTATTGGGTATTGTCTCAACAATGAAAGAAAAGTAACTAACACATCAGAGACCTGTAAAATTTAAAACAATGGCACCTTTTATTTTGTGGTTCAGAAGTGCATGTTTATTCAGTGTGCAAGCACTTAAAGAGTTTATAATTTTGGGGGCTGGGGAGATGGCTCAGTGGAATAAGTGCTTCCCTGGCAAGCACAAGGGCCTGAGTTCAATCCCCGGTTCTGCCAAAAAAAAAAAAAAGTTTATAATTTTTTTCACATCCAAGTCATGAAAGACTGACAATGCTCACAGACTGAAAGCTCTCTCAGTAACTTTATTCTTTATAATAGATAAATAAATAAAACAGGGCAACATAATGCTACCCTTTAAAATAAATGCTACCCTTTTTCACAAAATTGTTTGATTTTGGAAAAGTTATTCTGCCATAAAATATTTTATTCATGGTAATATGTCATGGGCTTATTATTGTTACTTTAAGTGAGTTGGTAGATATTTTTATTTAGGCATAGGGTCTCACTAAGCCATTCGGACTCATAGTGACCCTCCTATAGGTGTGTGCCATCATGCTCAGATTCCATTGGAGACTCAGTTGCCACAGGGTAGGGCTAGTACTACATGTGGCACTGGGCATCAAGCCCCAGTCCCTGTGCTTGACTAAGCAGGTACTTAGTCCACTGAGCTATCTCACTGGCCCTGAGTTGGTAGATATTTTTTTAATTTTCCATTTTAATTCCTTTTCCTTTTCTCTGTTCTATTTGTTTTGTTTTCTTGAGATAGGATCTTGCTACACATCCAGGCCAACTGAACTCACCATTGTCTTGCCTCTACCCAAGAACTGTAATTAAAGACAGGTGCTACACCTGGCCATGTTTTAATTTCTAACAGAATAAATATAATAGATATACCTCACATAAATGATTTTTGAGATCCACGATGTTCAAGGGAAAGCTGTGACCAGAAAATTCAAGAGACTCTGACTAGACATAGAAAACTAGGGCTCGGGAGATTGCTCAGTGGAATAAGCACTTCCCTGGCAAGCACAAGGGCCTGAGTTTAATACCCGGTTCCACCAAGGAAAAAAAAGAAAGAAAACCAGTGTCCAGACAGACACTACATCTACATGCTTGGTCAGTGATAATGGGGACAGTGTGTGTGCAAGTCATTTCAGATGTTCATCCAGATTTATTAAGAAGGAAAAATAAAAACCTTTAATTCTAAAGAGATTATTCTTTTTTATAATAAAATATTTTAAATATTTTTCTGGAGGGTTTTTTATGGCTTTTTAAAAAACAATTATAAATGTAAAACCATGGTTTAAATCTAAGAGAAAATATTTCTAGTATTATCAAACTGAATCTAACACAAAGAGAACCTGGGGTCAGGGAAATAGCTCAGAAGAATAAGCGCTTGCCTGACAAGAGCAAGGGCCTGAGTTCAATTCCCAGTCCCTCAAAAAAATAAAGTGTGGCCAGGGAGATGGCTCAGTGGAATAAGCACTTCCCTGGGAAGTGCAAGGGCCTGAGTCCAATCCTCGGTTCCACCAAAAAAAAAAAAAAAAACAAAAAACCAACAACAAAAAAATAAAGTCCGTGTAAGGATTAAATGATATAATGCCCATGCCTAGCTATTAGCTATTATTACAATATTTGTGTCAGGTATGATGTTATTAATGAAAGCATTAGTAACTTTAAAAACTACACAGATTCTAAGTAAAAGACAATATATTATTTGAAAAATTACCAGTCAACAGGCTTAATAAATACTCATTTTCCTGGGAAATGTAACTTAAAATTGCTATGCTTGGTTTCGTTTTACAACTTCTTAGATCAAGGATACAGAGTCTAGAAATCAAGATTGGAGTAAACATGGAAAATGGTGAGATATCAGGACCCCTTGTACAATAAGGTTACTTCTGAGCTAATCCACAGTAAGAGATCTACTCGTTCAAGCATGGTACCCTACTGACTAATTCATTTAGATAATTACTTAATTATAATGTAGGTGCTTAAACATTCTGAAATGAACATTATTTCACTAATTCACTATTGCTGATTCTTTTTTTTTTTGGCAGTACCGGGCATTGAACTCAGGACCTTGTGCTTATTCTGCTGAGCTATCTCCCTGGCCCTTTTTCTAATGTTTATAGTATATTCCAGTTTAGGGTGGCCAAATTGTGTTCCACCTTTTTTTGTTTTTATGCTGTCTTTTTGAGTGAAGTGGACTTTTCTTGGCCTACAAGTAAAGTATATAATGTAAAATAAATAAGTAATAAAACCTTTCTATTTTAAAATACTTTTCTTATAACATTTTAAAAAATAGGAAAAAGGCAGGCTGCAGGTTGGACATTCTCAAAGCTATATAATTTTTTTTTAATGTATTTAATACAGTGTCTACAGGGTCTTACTACACAGATTGGACTCATAGTGATCCTCCTGTTCACAACCTCCCAAGCACTGGGATTACAGGCATGTGCCACCACACCCAGTCCCAATCAAGAACTCAGCCACGCTTGGGAGGCAGTGTCGGCACAACTCACCAGGGATCGAACCCCTGACCCTGCATCTGCCTAAGTAGGTACTGTACTCTACTGAGCTATCTGGCTGGTCCCCCCGAACCTATATAGACAAATATATCACTAAATTTATCTTTAAGACTATAATTTCTAGTACTGTCCAATTATTAAACACATAAGGAGAAAATGCATATTAAATCTGATTGTTTACCATGAAAGTCAATTACATCCTATTTTCATAAAAAATTACAAAGGAAATCTACTTTCCAGTATGTGTAGAATAGGTTTATGATGTGATTTTAAAATAATTCCTGCTATAATGAGTAATCTTACAGTTCAAGTCCAGAAATTGACTAGTTTAAAAACAGACTATTTCACTTACCTGAAGTAAAGTCCTTAAACTGTTGCATGTACTTCATGGCCTCATAAATCTGACCCTGTTTGCACAGGCAAAGAAGAGCTTTCTTATGCATGCCACATTTTCTGTAGATAATTTGAGCTAAAGCCAAGCACTTGGCCTTGTTAAAAGTATCTTGCTCCCCATAATCAACAATCACATCCCCAGCCTCTTCAGAAAATGTTATCCTAGAGCAAGCAGATCAATAAGGCATACATTAGAGAACTCTTGATGAGGGGCTAAAATTAAATATTTAAAAATTCAATACAGTAGGACTGGATTTTCTATAGCCTATAAGTATTCTAAGTCAATACTTAATAAATGATACAGGAGAAGTTAAATATATCTGAGATTTAACAACAAAAATAATTAGGGGCCAGGGAGATGGCTCAGTGGAATAAGCACTTCCCTGGCAAGTGCATAGGCCAGAGTTCAATCCCTAGTTTCGCAAAAAAGAAAAGAAAAGAAAAGAAAAGAATAATAATAATCAGCATATATTCCTTTGGGATAATTATTTTGGTGAAACTAAGACCAAGTTTTTTTTTATTTTTTTGTTTTAATTTATAAAGAAGGTTAAAACTTCTTGAAAGGATTGATGAGATTTAAAATTACAAGGTAAGTAAAAATTATTTTGGGCCAGCAAGATAGCTCAGAGGACTAAGTGCGTGCTCTGGCAAGTGCAGGGACCAGGGTTCGATACTGTCCCACATGCCGCTCCCACCCCCAGGGCATGCTGAGCCTGCAACCAAGTCTGAGTGAGGTGGCGCACCCCTATAATCCCAGCACTGGGGAGGCTGAAAATAGGAGGATCACCATGAGTCTGATCTGCATAGTGAAACCCTGTAACAAATACACAAATGAAAAGAAAAGTATCTTGTTAGGGTCTTAATGTTCTTAAAATTATATATAGAGAGTATACTGAGGTTCTAAAATCTGCAGAATGCAAAAACATATTAAATGTTGGCTAAAGACAATGAGAACAATTTTACCCCATAATTACTGATAGATTTTACATGTATTTATATGAAAAAGAAGACAAAGTATGGTAGCATTGTTATTTTTTAAGTTTTGTTAAAGATTTATAAGAAGCAAGAGGAGGAAAGGCTGTAACTGTACTTATTAAGAGAACTAAAAGAAGCAGTTCAAAAAAAAAAAAAAGCAGCAGTTCATTTAAGATAGCTTGTTTGAACAGATTTCATTTGTCACCAGCTTTTAAGGCCCCAGTGCTGGAAATGGAACTCAACAGGCTCTTAAACAATAGGCAGGTACTCTACAACTGAGCTACATTGGCCCCACTTGTCACTATAGTTTAATACTCCATCTTTATGCACAACTGAAGCAAACCATCTGTACTGTCACAGTAACTCTACCTAGAATCTACCAGCATGAGCCAAAAGAACAGTTGGATAAGACTAAAAATTTCACTCCTCATTATTAGATGGAAATTGTGCTTTAGTTGTATTTTAATTAATGGCTACAAAAATAACACTGATATCTGTATGCAATGAACAAGCTGCTGATATGAAACACTAAAATGAAATCCTGAAATCTCTATAAAATGTCTATTGAAAATTTAGAAAATAAAGCTTTCTGCATTTACTGGGGTGGACAGCACAAAGGTGAGCCTAAAATGAGAATACAAATTGAGCATAAATCAAGCCGGGTGGGGTGGCGCCTGCCTGTAATCCCAGCAGTAGGGAGGCTGAGGCAGGAGGATTGTTGTGAGTTCGAGACCAGCCTGAGCTACAAAGTGAGCTTAAGGCCAGCCTGAACTGCACAGTGAGACCCTGTCTCAAAAAGACCACAAAAAAAAAAAAAAAAAAAAAAAATTGAGCATAAATCAATAATCTGTTTGCCAGGGAGATGGCTCAGTGGAATAAGTGCTTCCCTGGCAAGCACAAGGGCCTGAGTTCAATCCCTGGTTCCACAAAAAAAAAAAAAAAGAAAAAAAATAATCTGTTAAATAATTCTTTGAGTTCCACACTTAAATACTAAAATATAGGTTTCAGTGCATATAGTCATAACACTCCCTGAAAAGGGACAAGTAAATTAGAGCCAACATAGTGGCTGCTATACCAGGAGAAATGAGTAAATCCAGTATTTTAGGAATAGCACTATTGTATTTTAGTATACTTTAAACATTTAGTACATTGTGACTAGTGTATGTTAGTATTAGTACCATTATTAATACCTCCTATTAGTACTATTTTTAATTAACCCCTTACTAATACCATTGGTGATGCTGCACCATCTGTAACAATGAAGGGCTGGAGAATGAAGGGCTGGAGAATGGGCATGGGAACTCCACCTCGTCCTCCACTCCTATACCCCACATCACACTGTTTCCCTAAAGTTCTCTTGTGCGCTCTAACACCCCAGCTACCAATTCTATGAGGCTTTCATGAACTTGTAAAAGTGAACTTGAGACCAAATGGGACCAGATCAAATTAAAAAGCTTCTGCACAGTAAAAGAACCGACAGAATGAAGAGACAGTCTACAGAAGGGGGAGAACTTCTGCCAGCTATTCCTCAGAGAGACAACTTGAATCTAGACCATAAAAAAAAAAAAGGCTTCATAAAAATCAGAGCCCATAAAGTAAAAGGTGCAATCAAAAGATGGGCAACCTAAATGAACAGACATTTCTAATCAGTACAAATGACCACTAAGTATATGGAAAAATGTTCACACTTTGTAAATTAAAACAACCCTGAGACACTATCTTACTCCAGAAAGGAATAGGTTTTATAAAGAAATGAAATAACATGCTGGTAAGGCTGAAGGGATACAGAAACACTTCTACATTGTTGGTGGGAATGTAAAATGATGCAACCAATATGGAAGTCAGTACGGAGATTCCTATAAAAACTAACACTAAAATTCCATCTGACCCAGCCTTTCCCTTGAGTCAGATTACAGTGTTCCATGCATACTCATAGACATAGCCACACAATTCATAACAGCTAAATCTTGAAAGTAGCCTATATGTGCATCAACAGGTGATGGAAGGGGAGCTGGGGAGATGGCTCAGTGAAATAAGCGCTTCTCTGGCAAGTTCAATCCCAACTGGAAAGGCAATTGAGATGGAAGGGGGAGCAAGAGGAAGGAAAGGGGATTTTCTAAGATGTGTTATGTGCATGTACCAACTGCTAAAAGTAAGGTAATCATGTAATGCAAACATGAACTAACAAAAACTGAAAAAATAAAATTATTTTTAAAAGCCTATCGAACTGTACACCTTATATATGTATGTTATATAAATTATATCTCAATAAAATTGTAAAAACTAAATTACAAATCTAGGACTGAATATAACAGAAGCTCCAATTTGTTCCACCAACCCTTCTTGGAATGAGAACCCAGTTGATGAGACCAGATCAAGAGTTGATTTACAACAATTCACAAATTGTTTCCCCAAGAATTATGATCAAAGAATCCTGGAGAAGTTGTACCTGGATGGAGTGAACTTAATATGAAAAACAAACAGAACTATGTTGTGCAAATGATTGGCTGGCACAGATGCCACCTACACACCCCACATAACCCTTCCACATGGGGCCACTGTCCCCTTTTCAACTGCTCCAGGTGCCTCCCTCTGCAGCATGTTGCTCTTGGCTGATGGGAGCTGCGGTGCCCCTGTGTGTTCCCATCTCCTCTAGGTAGCCCACAGTCCTTGACAGTCTAATAAACAAATATAAAAGGCCAGTGCCTGCTGCAAGGGAGAACAGCTCTGTAGTATAGTTTATGCTCTAGAGCCATCCTTTATAAAGTAGACCAAGTAGACTTTGTCTGAGGCCACCATATCACTTTCCTATTTTGCATCACTCAATCCATAGTAAGTGTTCTCTGAAAAGCCCTCCTATCTATCCTGTGCACTCAAATTCCTGTCTCCAAGAAGCCACCTCCTAGAGATGGGGATATAGTTCAGCAGCACAGTACCTGCCCAGCAAATGCAAGGTCCTGAGTTCAATTCCTGATATCAAACAAACAAACAAACAAAAAGGGCCAGCCAAATAGCTCAGTAAATTAAAGTGCCTGCAAACGGGTGCTGGGGCCAGGGGTTGGATCCTCAGGTTTGCTGTACGGACCCCACCCCCGGGCTCACTGAGACGATAATTGAGACTGGGTGCAGGGCATGCACCTATAATCTCAGCTCTGGGGAGGTGTAAACAGGTGGATTACTATGAGCCCAATTTAGTAGTGAGACCCTGAACACCCTGCAGATCCTTTCCTAAAATAAAAAAAAACAAACCAGCAGCCACTTCCTGCTATCCTTGCAGCCTGGGGTCACATATCCCTGTCAGTCTGGAATCAGTTTCCTGCCCAAGCAGTGTGATACTGAAGACCCTTCTCCATCCTTATCGTCTGCCTTCCATCTACCTTGAAATCATCAAGAATCATTTTGTGAAAGACTGTGAATCACTTCTGTTTTTCAGGGGGAGGGCCTGGAACTCCGGACCTTGCCCTTGCCAGGCAGGCACTGTGCCGCTGAGCTATATCCCTTGCACTGTGAATCAATTCTTGATCTAGTCTCACTGTGACCGGTCTTCATCACTCCATGAATGCTTAGTGAATACTTTCTAACTAATTAATTGCTATAAGGTCCTAAAATACATGCTCAAATAATACACTGATGATAAAACATAATTTTCAGAACTGTACTCATTAATGAGATATAAAAATTTAGTTAAAACTTGAATTTTGCTTACCTTTCCCGGGTGACCCAGTTGATGACTAAATCAAGGCGTTTTTCAGACAGTCCACATTTGATTCCTTCCAAAGTCAGATGTGCATCAACAGGATTTCTAAAAGCATGACTTGTGCTAAATATAGCCTCAAAAAATAAGAGTAACGGAAGGGGCTTTCCTCTTATCTTGCCCACAGCTACAAAAGAAAAGTTTTGAGTCAGATACCTTAAGAGATAATTTGCTTTTCTAATTTTAGATTATTACTTGCATGCCTTTGTATTTTCTACAGCTTTAAGCTTATGTATAGATTAAACCGCCTATCTTAGATAGTAATTAAATAGCATTATTCATGAAATTATCCATGAAAATGGAGGTAGAGAATAATCTGTCTATAAACTGAGAGACACCAGAAACTAGGAGTTCTCCCTGGGAGCCTCCGGGAGAAACCTGTTGACACATTGATTTCAGATTTCTGGCTTCCAGAACCAAGAAAACTTTATTTTCTAAGTCTCAGGACTGCCCTATTAATAGTGCATATCTTCCACGATCAAAGGAAATTATGACTTAAGTAGAAAAATGAAAGATGCAGTTGCAAATACACTAAGGATAAAATTCGTCTTGTGTGGCAGGTGGAGTTGGGGATCAAACCACTTTCCCCTGTGCCTGAGTTTGCCCAAGCAGGCCCTTTAAACAACTGAGCTAACCTGCACACTCCCAAACAACTAAGAAATGGACATTGAGAACAACATACTTATTCAGAAACATCCTGTGTAGACTATGTCCTGCTGTGAGTTAACTCCATGCTATATAGTTTTCAGGCTGTGCTTTGTCCCACTTAACAAAGCAGTTTGCTCCATTTTGAGCGTAAGTGCTGAGGAAGAATAACTTGGCAATGTGTCAATGTGAACAGATGGCCACCAGATGCTGGACACATTAATCTTATTTAAAACTCTAAAACAAGCAGAGTACGATGGTGCACACCTATAATCCCAGCACCTGGAGGCTGTGGTGGGATGATCATCAGGAGTTTGAGGCCAGCCTGGGTTACACAGTGAGTCCAGGCCAATCTGAACTACAGTGAGATCATCTCAAAAAGAAAAAAAAAAAAAAAGAAAGAAAAACCCCAAAACAAAATGCGTTCTACCTACAGAGCATAATCATAAGGGATAAACTAATAAAGAAATTAATCAGGATAATAAAAAACACCACTAGCAAACTCATCAAATTAAGTCAGGGGAAAATGGACACATGACATATCTAAATTATATCATAGAAAAATAAGCCCATGACCTTACAGAACATTTTTATATAAAAATTATATTAAAAGGGGGCACTCAACACTGGAACATGGAGGTGACACAGATTGATCTGTCATCTCATCAGACCACATGATGAATGCATCCTGCGGTTAGCAGGTGACAAACTCCAGTTCCCTATCCTCCAGTTTCCACCTACCTTGATCTCTCTTAAGGACACAGTATAAATTGTCTGCTATCCAGACATGGGCTTTGAACCAACTCTGCAATTTTAGTAGCCCATACCTAAAACAAGCTCTGCCTAGTCTACAATTTTAATTGGCCACCTATGGTGACCTTTCAGATCCTGGGCTCTCTGCCTTTGCTTTCAGTTGCATCTTGTGATCCTACAGCTGCTGTTAACTTATTCTTAGATGTTCTACAACCTGTACATTATTGTGCAAAGTGTGATGTGTAACCTGAGTGCCATAGATATTAGCAACTAGGACTACAGAAGAATTTATGGGGGCCAGGGATATAGCTCAATGGCATATGCATCTGTCTGGAAAGCACAAGGTTCTGAGTTTGATTACTACTACCAGAAAAAAAAGAATTTATGATTTTCTGGCACATACCTGTAATCCCAGCACTCAGGAGGCTGATGAAGGAGAATCTAATGGGACTTCAAGGCCAGCCTGTAATGCTGTCTCAAAAAAACCAATCAGTCAATCAAACTAAGACTGACTGACTCATTGGCTATAGAGTGAAATCTTGAGTACTCAACCAGACAAAGCTGATAAAATTGATGTAGTTTATGAATATATTATCATTCAATAAAGTCTGTTATTATGGAAAGACACAAATGTATCTAACATATGTTAATGGCTAGGTCACTAATGATACACCCCAACTTTGAAAACCAAGATAACCCATCACATGAGGAATGGTTGAAAAAAGATGTGGTATCTTTATATAATGGAGTATTATTCAACTATAAAGAATGATAAACTAGAAGAATTTATATTTCAGTGGATGCCACTTCAATAATTCAGTAGGAATGACAAACTAGGCAAACTGCAATATTGAAATTTATAGGTAGGCTTAACCAAGGATCAAACAAAGTTTCTCTAGAATTAAAAATGTGTTATAAACGTGTTGAATTTTAGTCATGCTAGTATGACTAAACAGTGTGATTACAACTCATTTTAAATTTATATTGTATATACAACCTATACTATGTAGTTCAGACTGGCCTTAAACCAATCACAGAGATCCTCCTGGCTCAGCTTCTCAAGTGCTCGGATTATAAGCATGTGTCACCACACCTGCCCTGAATTTGAATTCTTAACCCATCAGATTATTTTTCTTTTGTGAACCTAAAATATTCTACTTCCCAGATTTTTGCTTAACTTCTTCAGAGAAGATGTAACACCAATACTCCACAAGATTTGTGATGAAACCAAGAGAGGCAATACTCCCAAAATCATTCCTGGAGGCTAACATTACTACTCAGATTCCAAAATCAGACGAAGATGCAAGCAAAAAAGAGAACTACAGGCCAATATCTTGAATGAACATTCTTGCCAAAATCCTCAATAAGAGACTAGCAACCAATGATTCAAAAGACACTGAACTCCTACACCTCAGACCTATTAGAAGGGGCTCAAGCTGAAAACTGGTCACATGTGTGGGGCAAGGCAAGGCCAGTTTGAGAATAAACAGTACCTGAAACAATCAATCTGTTTCAATACAGAAAAACAACTTGCCTGAGACAATTCCAGCCCTTAGTTGCTAGGCAACCTTGTATCCCATGATACTAACTTTGTCAAATGTATAAACAAATACCTCTGTTGAACAGAAGGTAGGAAACTGGCACTTAACAGGGATCCCACAAGGAAAAACAGTGGGTGAGGAGGCATTTCTTATTGTGCCTGCAATAGAGGGCAGAAGTGCATTGGTAGTGCCAATATTCAACACAAGTGTGTATCAGTATTGGCATTTCACCAGGTATAAAAAGTTGGAAGATGGAGGTTCACTAAAGCCAGAGAGATAAAACAAACTTAAGAGAAGCCATAGAGCAAAAAACAGGCTTAGATGAAGCCAAAGGAAAAAAAAGTAGGCATAGGACAGTGTCTCAAGAACCACAGATACATATAGAAATGTTGCAGTATTCTTGGTTCCTGTGTTTACTTTACTTTTTAAGACCACTGAAGGATTTGGCTTGGAATACTACTTTAAAATCAAGTCCCAGGGGCCAGGGAAATAGCTTAGTAGAATAAGCACTTGCCTGGCAAGCACAGGGACCTGAGTTCAATCCTTGGTACTGCAAAAAAAAAAAAAGAGAAACGGTAATAAATCAAACAGACAACAATATCCTCAGTGTCTCACTGAGCTTGATAAAAATGTATTTCAAGAGCCAGGGGGATGGCTCAGTGGAATAAGTGCTTCCCTGGCAAGCACAAGGGCCTGAGTTCAATCCCTGGTTCTGCAAAAAAAAAAAAAAAAAAAATTTCAAAACAAAAATTACATGATGAATATACTTTGCAAGCAATGATCACAAAGCTAACTAAATCTCTCATTTCCTAGTAATCAAAGTGGAATCTACAGCAGGCCCACATGATCAGTGACTGTATTTTACAATATGTTATACAAATTTGACCATTAGTCAACATTATTCCATTATATTTAATTATTTTTGTGTGTGGTTTCTTTTCTTTTCTATTTTTTATTTTTCTTTTTTCTTTATTTATTTATTTACTTTTGCTGTACTAGGGAATGAACTAGGGACCTTGTAAATGCCAGGGAGGCATTTATGCTGCTGAGCTATCTACGAGGCCTCCAAATATTTTGATAAAATGAAGAAATATTTACTTTAATCAGGACTTTAAAAAACTGACTGAGCTAATGAGGAGACATGAAAATGATCCCAGGATAACAAGAGAAAATGAATTTTCATATCTGACTCTGACTTAGTCATTTCTTTTACATTACACAATGTATAACACGTGATACCTTACAAACTCCATAAATGTACTAAAACCTCAACCATTCAGGATGTGGATTAAGTTAATGCTGACCTTTTTTTTTCTTTCTTAGAGAAATTCAAGTGGTATTCTGCAACACAGCATCTTTCAAGACCATAGCTGAAGTCCTGAAACAAAAAGTGTGGAGCTGCTTTCGGTTCCATTTCTTGACAAAACCTTCAGAATGATGTTTTTGGTTTTTTCTTTTCTGACTGCAAGAGTTTCTCTGCTCAGTTACAAGGGGACCTTTACAAGGTTGTAAGGAGGAGTTCTGCACAATTCTGATGACAGTAAGTTTTATGCTCCTGAGTGCAAGCCTCATGACAACACAGGTTCTGGGCCCAGCCCTAGAGGGCAGGAATACATATGGCTCAATGTTTTCCTTGTTCCTCTTAGTGAAGCTTTCAGGGCAGAAATCTGTGTGGTTTTGCCAGTATTTTGGGTCACAGTGAAGAACAAATATTGGTAGCATTACAACTGTCCCTTTGGGAATGAACACTCCATTAACTCCAACACCTTTTTTACAGACCCTTCAGATTCTGTTCTCTCCTAAAACATTATACATAGGAAGTGCCTTGTTGGCAAAGCTGCATTAACCTTCTGCTATAATTTCTTCTGGATATCAGGGTGAACAGCCAATTCATACATGATTAAGAAAAGAGCATTCCCAGTGGTCTCATAACCAGCAAAAATAAAAGAGCTGATGGAGAACAAAGACTTTCAGGTGAAGTAGACCTTCCTAGTCTAGATGAGAAATCTATATGAAGCACCCAAAAGGCCTGGAAAGCACAAAAGTGGACTTCACTCCAATGCCTGTCTTACAAACCAGAAACAAAACAATTTAAATTCACCTGCCCAATGGTAACTCTACTCATGGCCATCTGCTTCCCAACTCCTTTAAAAACAATAAAAAATGGTAAAATAAAAAAAAACTACATAAAAATGGTAAAATAAAAAAGCATTAGAAACTACAGAATTTCACTAAACAAAGCAATACAAATTCAACAATGGCTGTTATATTGTATAATATTGTCTTCAAATTAGTTTTCTAGATTAACAGATATAAGGATGCAATATTGATAAAAAAAAAAGTTGTAAGAAATTAAAAAGAAAAATAAATTAGCATTAACTACTCCCTTCAATAGACCAGCAGAACTACCTAACCTATACTATACATATACACAAACGTCTGTTTCCTTTCTTTTTTTTCTTCACACTTTTCTTCATCCCAGTTGTTCCTTCCCTTTCAATAGATTCCTTCCCTTTCACAGTATCTGTTGTACCTTTCAGATTTTATTTACTCTTTCAGGTGCTTGCACTAGACACACAATATGATATTTGTACATGCAAATCAGATTTCACTTATGAATATGGTCTCTATTTGCATCCATTTACCTATAAAAGCCTCAAGTTTTTAATACCTGAGTAATATTCTATTATAATACCACATCTTTTTTATCCATTTCTCAGGTAATGGGCATTTGGGCTGTTTCTAAGATTTATCTACGAAAAAAAAATAAAATAAAAATAAATAAAAAAGATTTAGCTATGACAAATTGTGCAGCTATGAACATGGGTGCCCATATATCACTATTCTTTTTTCTTTTTTTTTTCTTATTATTAGGGAAGGGTCTACAGGTTGTTCAGGGTCTCACTAGTAGATTGGACTCTAGTGATCCACCTGTTTACAGCCTCTCAAGAGCTGGGAATTACCATGCCCAGACTCAATTGCCATGTAGTGCACCCCAGGGGCGGGGCTGGCATGGTGAGCCCTGGGATCAAACCCCCAGCAACTGCACCTGCTTACAGGTGCTTTAATCCACCGAGCCATTTGGCCAGCCCGATGTTTTCAGTACTTCTGTAAAAATACCTCAGAGGGGAATAGCTAGGTCAAATGGGATCTCTAATTCTAGCTATCTGAGGAATCTCCATGCTTATTTCCACACTGGTTTTACCAGTGTACACTCCCACTAACAGTGGAGAAGGGTTCCTTTTTTCCCACAGCCCTTCCAGGATTTGTTATTGGCTGACTTCCTGATGATAACTATTCTTTCTGGGGTGAGACAGAATCTCAGTGTTGTATTAATTTGCATTTCTAAAGTGACGAATGCTATTGGAAATTTTTTTATATTTATTTGTCATTTGTATTATTTCCTCTGAGAAGTGTATATTCCTCTCAGACATCCATTTTTTATTGGGTCTTTGAATTCTGGGGGGCTGATTTTTCAAAAATTTCTGTATGTTCTAGATAGAAGTCCTTTGTCTGAGTGACAGTTGGGAAAATAATTTTTTCCCAATTTGTGCATTTTTCTTTTACTCTGTTGGTGATTACTTTTCACAGGCAGAAACTTTTTAGTAAGTTGAGATTCCAGCTGTTTATTCTTGGAAATATTTCTCATGCTGTCTGGATTTTGTTCATGAACTCTCTACCTACCCTATGTCTTTAAGATTTCTACCAACTCTCTCCTCCAGTAGATTTAGTGTTTCTCTTTTAATATTTAAATATTTGATACATTTTGACTTTAGTGCATAGTGATAAAAATTAGTCTAATTTTAGCCTTTGACATATGGGAAGCCAGTTTTTCCAGCACCATTTATTAAAGAGGTTATCTTTCTTCTAGTAACCATGTTTGGCCATTTTGTCAAGGATAAGGTGAACAAATGTGTTTGTAGTTGTGTATCTTTTAATCTGTTCCACTGATCCTCAGATATGTTTTTGGTCCGTACCATACTGATTTTATCACAGTAGCTTTGTAGTCTAATTTCGAATCAGGGATTGTAATGATTGCTGCCTTTCCTTTGTTATCCATGATTGCTTTTACTATTCTGGGTCTCTTCTGGTTCCAGATGAATTTCAGAAATGTCTTCTCTAGTTCTGTGAAGTATATTAATATTTTAATTGGGATTGCATTGAATTTGTGGGAGTATGGCCAATTTTGGGAGTATGGCCATTTTCACAATGTTGAAATATCTTTCCATTTTCTGAAATCATCTTTGATCTCTTTTTACTAAGACTTTAATTTTCACTGTAGTAATCTTTTACTTCATTTTTTAGATTCTTAAGCATTTCAATTTTTTTGGATGTTATTGTGAAAGGTGTGGTTTCCCTAATTTCTCTGTGAGTTGTTTTTTTTTGTGGACAGAAATGCTACTGAATGTTGACTTTGTATCCTGCCAAGCTACTAAATTTGGTTATTACATCTGTAAGCCTGTTGGTAAAGTTTTTGGGGTCTACTATGTAGAGTGGCATGCCATCTGCAAATAACAATAATTTAATTTCTTTCTTTACTATTGTTATTTCTTTTATTTCTGTCTCTTGTCTAATTGCTTTGGACAATGTTTCCAGAACCATCTTGCACAGGAGTGATGATAGTGGACATCCTTGTCTTGTTCCGAATTTCAAGTGAAGGCTTTCAGTTTTTATTCATTTAGTATGATTAAGAGTACCTGAAGCAATCAAACTGCTTCAGTCCTGAGAAACACCATGCCTGAGAAAATTTCAGCCATCAGTCACTAGGCAACCCTGGGTCGCCTGATACTAACTTTGTCAAATGTATAAACAAACATGTTCCTATGGTGGTTAAGCAGTTCCTTCCCTCCCATCAGGAGAGAGGGCTCTACCTGATTTATGAGTCCAAGTTGTATTGTGAGATTCTGGACCAAATACATATTTAAAAAAAACATTATTCAGTGGAAACGTGAATCAAAACCATGAGAGGCAGAGATGGTGAATTCTGGTGGAATTACACACCATTATGATGGCTGAAGCAAGAGGACTGCCATAAATTTGAGGCCAGCCTGGGCTACACATTGAGTTAAAGGCCAGCTTGACTACATAAAGAGACCCTGTCTCAACAAAACAAAACAAAAAACAATATTAAATATAGAAAAAGGACACAAAAATATTGGTACCTTTATCTCTCTCTCTTTCTGTGTGTTAATGGAGACTGAACCAGGAACTTAATACTAAGCTTTATCTCCAGCCCCCACCCCTTTTAAATTTTGAGATGTGGTCTCACTAAGTCACTAAGGTGTCTAATTTGGACTTGAACTTGCAGTTTTCCCATGTGCTCCCATAGTGTACCAAGCACCTTATACATTTCTGATTAGAATAAAAAGTGGTATATCTAAATGTTTAGAAGTTTCTAAATGGTCTCACAGAGCTACCAAGAAACATAGCACTGCCCAGAATGAACCAACCCAGAGCATAGGCTGGGCGTATGAGACTGCCCAGGCTTCCAGACCCTGAAGCGACCCAGAGCGCAGGCCCAGCGTGGAACCCTTCAGCAGAACTCCCTGCAAAGAGGCTACAGGCAAGACCCACCCAGCTGATTCAGGAGCA
>PVKA01018449.1:18600-43998 GCA_004027165.1 Ctenomys sociabilis | reverse complement strand
ACACACACACACACACACACACACACACACACACACACACAAGAAAGGGAATGAGAAAAGACAAAAGAAAACGTAAGTCTTCTTCAGGTCATCTTCATTTTCCTCCAAAGTCAACCTAAAGCTTAAACACAGCCAAATCTTAATGATAATCACATTCTCATTGTGGAGTCCAAGCTGGCCTATTTGAACAACACAATTATTTTTCTCAGCAGAGGGTGTAAGAGTAACAGGAAGGCATTTCTCCACTGAAAATAGACATTAAAAATTTAAAAGTTGGGTTACGGTGATAGCTCAGTAGAATAAACACTCTCCTGGCAAGCACAAGGTCCTGAGTTCAATCCCGGGTACCACAAAAATAAATAAATAAATAAAAGTTGAGTGCAAGTAGATAAAAATTTGTGCCATTATTTTATGTGACACTAAGAAGGAATTCACTTAAACTGTGCCTCAAAATCTTATTCTCTGTGATAGTATGACGTCAAAATTTGTTATAAAAATTTGTTTTAAAAATTTATTTATTTGATACAGGGTCTCACAACATAGCTTGGACTCATAGTGATCCTCCTATCTTGGCCTCCCTAGCACTGGGATTATAGGTGTGCACCACCATTAAAAAATTACTTTCTAGGGAACTGGGGATTGTTAAGGTTTCATCTAGATGTCTCCCAGTGGATTCATATGCTCACACATAGGGCTTTTGAAAGAGGACTGAATCAAGGGAATGCTGTAACTGTCTTCCTTTAGGAGGTGGGATGCGGTTGGAAGAGGCGGAGCAAAATCTGAGGTGTACCTCCTGTTCCAGCTCCTCTCTGCTCTCTCTGCTTCTGGCTACCACACCACGCACAGCTTTCCTCATCCAGGCTTTCTATTATTCCTTCCTGCCTACGAGTTAGCCAACTATGCAAAAGTGTGAAAACTATGCACAACTTCTCCTAAACTGTGAATGTCAAAAATCTGTCACAGCGATGAGAAGGTGACTATGACAGGATACAGCTCAGCAGTAGATCCCTTCTTTTCTTAAGCCTCAAGGCCCTGTGTTTAATCTTAAACACTGCAAATTCTTATCTATTTACAGATCACTTATAAAAATGCAGAAAGTGATCACATAGTGAAGATTACAAGTACTAATAGAACACTAGGAGGAAAAAACAAGTCTAATGATAGGAACGGTAGGCACTTATAACTGGAATACAATCTAATAAGTGTTAAAAAGTCTGAAAGCACCAAATCTCTGATTTTTTTTTTTTTTTTCATGATGCCAGGGATCCAACTCAGGACCTTGCACTTGCCAGGCAAGCATTTATTGCACTGAACTATTTCCCTGGAAAGGAAAACAAGTCAGAAAACAATAAAATAATACCTTTAAAGTACTAAGATAAAGAATATGTCAGCTTTTACTTCTATGCAGAGTGAAAATATCTTTTAAAATGATGGCAAAATAAAGAAATCATCAAGTGAATTCGTCGGACCCACACTCAAGAAAGGGAGTTGTGGCAGAAGAAAAATTATTTTGAATAGAAACATATTTATACTGAAAGGAAGGAATGGAGACAAAAAATGAAAATGTGGGCAAATCCAAGTGAATAATTTCTGTACAAAGTTATATCATTTTGTTTTAAAATTTAGAGGAACAATAATAGCATAAAAAGAATGATGGCATTAAAACAGTTAAGATAGCTGCTTTCCAGAACTGACTTAAGTAATTTATGCCAGCCTGTGATGACACATGGATGCATGCTGTGATGTCTAGGAAAACCACTAAAAGTATAGTCCAAGAATATGCCTATAATCCCAGCACTCAGGAAGTTGAGCCAGGGAGACCTCAAGTTCAAGGTCAGCCTGGGCTACATAGCCAATTCAATGCCAGCTTAGATATAGCCAGGCCCTGTCATAAAATGATCAATCAAGCAATCAATCACACACACAAAATTAAAAAAACACACAATCAATCACTCACACACAAAATTTAAAAACACACAAAAAAGAATGTTTAATGAGCAAGTGAAAACAAACAGAACCAAGTTTTATAATTATTATTAATACCTCTGTAAGTGTGTATGCTTCTTCAGGTGTGCACTCAGCCTGTGCTGTTGGATTACTTAATGCAAATATTACCGGCCTTTCATTGATACTGGCCATGGATTTGATTACTTCAGGAGTAAAAAGCCGGCCAGCACCTGCCACTCCTGCAAGAATACATCAGAGAAAAAAGGCAACTTCAGCACAGGTATAATAAATTCTTTTCTGGTACCAGCAGTTGAACTCTGGACTTTGCACTTACCAGACAGGTGTTAGGCCACTGAGCTACCTCCTCAGCCCATAAATAATTCTTATCAATAGCAGTTCCACAATAGGATTTCTATAGCAAAGCTACAGAGCATGTCTCATTACAAAGATAGATTCTGCACTCCTGAGAGAATGCTATAGGAACACAATCTCCAATGTGAAAAATAAAACATAAAAGGTACAAAATTTCGCTTAATGGGCTGGCCAAATAGCTCATCAGATTAAGGCACCTGCAGGCAGGTGCAAGGGTGGGGGCTCAATCCCCAGGATTGCCATGTGGCTCTGTCCCCAGGGCACACTGAGATAGCAATTGAAACTGGATGTGGTGGCACATGCACCTGTAATGCCAGCTCTTGGGAGGCTGTTAACAGGTGGGTCACTATGAGTCTAATCTAGTAGTGAGACCCTGAATACCCTGTATGTAGACCTTTCCTTAAAATACAGAAAAAAAAATTTTTGCTTAAATATTATCACCCATAGTAAATTACAGATTAAAACAAATAATAGGACATGACTATTACCATCATTCTGAAATAAAACTCATTGTAATATGGGTAAATTCTCAGAATATTAAGCTAGGTAAAATATACTAGTAGCAGGCAAATAATGCATGGCCACTTATCTGAAGTACCTAGAATAGTCACAGTCATTCAGACATAAAGTAGAATACAGTTGGTAGCGGGTAGGAAAATGTGAAATTACTATTTAATGGGTACAGAGTTTCACTAGTTCTGAAGACTTGGAAATGTACTTAAATGTATTGTACAATACACTTAAAAATGGTCAGGATGTGTACTTTACAACTAAAAAACTTAGAAAGTGAAATGTTGATTTGTTAAAACATGGTATGTATTACAAAATGATAGGCATTCTGAAGGGAAAAGAATCATCTTGGCTAACGCAACTTTTTGATACAATTGAGTTCACCTTTATTTTTATTAATCCCCAGACACTGTACTGGGCCTTATGATACAAAAATTACAGTCAGGAAAAAACAACAAAGAAACAGAAAATCATAGAGCCTTCAACAGGTGCTGTGAAAGAACCACATAGGGCTTTGTTACCTAACTTCAATGAGTCCTATGTGTAATCAACAAAATCATAAGTATGGCTGTGGATTCAAATTTGTAGCTACAGAGGAAACTGAATTATTTCTCTTTTTAAAGACATTCTCTGCTGAGAGCTCTGTGCTATGTTGGTGTACTCTCATGTCAACCATGCAATACAAAACACACAGAAAGTTTTCAGCTTTATTACCAATGAAAATATGACTATACTGCATTTTCCTGGGATGGGCTCTCATGTTTCTTGATCTTTTAAGATTCTGAGCCCAACAGTCATAACCATGATAAAAGTAAAGCATGATAAAGGGCTAGGCATGCATCGCCCTCAAAAGGCTGGGTGGGAGAATCACTTGAGAGCAAGAATTTGGGACCAGTACAAGTAACATAGTGAGATCTTCTTTAAATAAAAAAATAAATAAATAAAGAGAAGGAAGGAGGGAAGAGTTGGAGGAGTCTTCAAAGAGGATAAAAAAGAAAAGATAAAAGCAAAGCATGATCCATGATCAATTGCATAACTTCTTGCATTTTAGAGTACAAGTAACATCTTTTAACTGGATTTTCATACATGATAACTAAGAAGTTATCAGAGAAATACCACCCTGCCTCTGTATCTGTGGGGTTCTCTCTCCATATGTGGGTTCTATCAATTGCATACTGAAAATATTTGAGGGAAAAAAAGTGCATCTATCTGACAGATGGTGCAAGCTTATAATCCCAGTGATGCAGATGCCTGAAGCAGGAGGATCATGAGTTCAAATCCAGCCTGGGAAACTCAGTGAGACCCTGTCTCAATAGAAAAACAAAACAAAAAACCCTCAAAACACCCCCTCCTCACCAAAAAAACAGAAACAGAAAAGCAAAGCAAAGGGCTGGCCAAATAGCTCAGTGGATTAAAGCCGCCTGCAAGCAGGTGCAGGGGCCAGGGGTTCATTCCCTGGGCCTGCCATGCTGGCCCTGCCCCCAGGGCATGAGACTGGGCATGGTGGTGTGCACCTGTAATCCCAGCTCTTGGGAAGCTATATGGATCACTATGAATACAAATCTGATCTGATCTAGTATTGAGACCCGTAGACCCTTTCCTAAAATACAAAAAGAAAAGCAAAGAAAACCTGCACCTGTAGTAAACATGTGCAGAAATTTCCCTTGCCATTACTCCTTAAATGGTATATTATTATTTAAAACCTAGTACACAGAGGTGGAGAGACTGGAGGGAGGGGAAAGGGAGGACAGGGGAAGGGAAATAATAAGAATTAAAGACACGTATGTGTACATACTCCCCATACTGAATGCAATTATTGGACTAACAAACATGGACTTATAAAAATATTAAAGGCTACATAAAGAAATACACAGGAGAATATGAACAGACATCATGGAAATACTAAACCATTTAATATAAGGCAATTAAGTATTGCAGAGTTTGGTTTCTGTGGTGGATCTTGTAACCAGTTCCCCAGATACTGAGGGACAATTACAAATTCTAAAAGCTAGGTAATACATGTCAGTTCATTGTTAGTAATCTTACATTATATGGCGATCAGAATGGCAACATACAATTAAGTAACAACTATTAACAACTTTACTTACCAATTATAGCTGAAGGCTTAAGTATATTTACTGCATCTTCAAAAGTGCTAGGTATGTTCGCCGGGGCCAAGTGTACAAAAGGCTCCTGATGACTATCTATTTTGGCATCCCGACCCTGATTTTGGAGATAAAAAATAGTATTTTTGATAAGTATATATTGAAGATTAAATGAAAAGACATTGTTATGAGTTACTACTGTTTCTACAATGAAAATATCTTTTCAGAGCTGGCCAGATAGTTCAGCAGACTCAAGTGCCTACTTAGGCAGATGGAGGGGCCAGGGGTTCAATCCCCCTGCATGCCATGCCAACTCCTTCCCATCCCCATGTCCCCAAGGCATGCTGAGATAGTGATCGAAACTGGGCATGGTGGTACATGCCTATAATCCTAGCATTTGGGAGGCTGAAAACAGGAGAATCACTACAAGTCTGATCTACATAGTGAGACCCTGTAGACCCTATCCTAAATACAGGAAAAAAAAAAAAAAATCACACCAGGTAAAAAAGTGAAAACAATAATTTCTCATAGTTCAAGTTAGGTTTTTCTACCAGATAAATTCAGATCAAGCAGATTTGTCACCATATGAATTTCTGAGAGCTTTTAAAGTTTGAGAACTACAGATAGATAGCTAAAACTTTTAATACTAAGAGCACTGAAACAAGAGGAAAAGGGAATTCTGTTTGAGGATGGCTAACTGAATAAAACACACTCTCCTTCCTGAGTCTCTAGTTCAAACAAACCATAAAAATTAAATCTTTTCATATTCTGCAAAGCCAGAAGAGGCAACACTGACAAGTTATAGTAATGAAGAATTTCTCAAAGATGTGAAGCACACAAAAACTTACTACATATAAAAACTAACCAGGGTAAGAAGCCCATATTCTTACTGCGATAAAAGGAGACTACCACCCAAAGTGATTTTTTTCCATTAGAACCCCAAAACAACCCCATGTTAAAACCAGCAGGGGTTAGAAAAGAAACATACCATCATCAGTTGGCTGAGAAGTTAACAATATTTTTTTTCAGTTTCAAAACAGATACCAAAAGAGAAAATCTACAGCCCACCCACAGGTGAAGCTAACTGCATACCCTAAAAGAAATATATACTGTGAAACTCCAGGTAAACAGATTCTCACTTGTGCTAAGAAAACACACTGTACCTATCAACACTATATTCATTTTATTTTATTCTATTTTACTTTTTTTCTTTTTGAGATAGGGTCTTGCTATGTAGTTCAGGATGGCGTTGAGCTCCCCTTCCAACCAAAGCTGGTCTTGAACTCACAATGATCCTCCTGCCCCAGCTCCCCAAGTGCTGGGATTATAGGCATCACACCTGGCCTATATTCATTTTAGACCCACCATTATGATAAAGAGTCACAAAACATGGGATGAAATTAAGCTCTACAAAAAAATTAAAAAGCACCATAGAAATACATACTCCCCAACAGCCTTCCAAAATGTAATGTCTTATAATCCTTGCATTTTACATCTATACTAACAAACAAATATGGTCATTAAAACTTCCTTGAACTCAGCAGTTTTCAATTTTGTCTACTTAGTATAATGCTGGCTAATGGTTTGTCATAGATGGCTTTTATCAGATTGAGATAAAGACCACCTATTCAGATTTTTGGTAGGGTTTTTATCATGAATGGGTGCTGGACTTTGTCAGAAGCTTTTTCTGCACCTATTAAGATGTTATCTGATTTCTTTTTTTTTTTTTTTGTATTTTAGGAAAGGGTCAACAGGGAGTTCAGGGTCTCATTACTCGATCAGACTCGTGGTGATCCGCCTGTTTACAGTTTCTCAAGAGCTGGGATTACAGGTGCACACCATCATGCCCAGTCTCAATTGGTATATCATGCCCTGCAGACAGGGCTGGCATGGCAGGCCAGGGGATACAATCCCCGGCCCCTAAAGCCTGCTTGTAGGTGCTTTAATCCATTGAGCTATTTGGCCAGCCCTTGTTTATATGATTTTTGTCCTTGGCTGTTAATATGGTGTATTCATTTGTGCATGTTAAACCATCCCTGTATCTCTGGGATGATTCCTACTTGGTCGTGGTGTGTCACTTTTTGATGATATTATGCATGCTGTTTGCTAGTATCTTATTGAGGATTTTTACATCCAAGTTCATTAGGGAGACTGGCCTGTAGTTCTCTTTCTTGGTGGGATCCTTCTCTGGTTTTGGTATCAGGGTAATGCTTGCTTCCAGAAATGAATTAGGGAGTATCTTTCCTTCATTAAAAGGTTTAAAAAGTAGCAGCATTACATCTTCTCTAAATTTCTTGTAGAATTTACCATTGAATCCACCAGGGCCTGAATTTTTCTTTGTTGGTAGGTTTTTAATTATATGTTCAGTTTTATTAACTGATACTGGTTTATTTAGAATTTTTGTATTTTCTTGATTCAACTTTGGTAATTCATAAACTATCTAGGAATCTATCCATTTCTTTTACATTTCCATCTTGTTAGATACTAAAATTCATACAAACTAGAACAGACCTAGAATAGCAAAGGCCATTCTGGGCAACAAAGGCAATGCAGAGGGCATCATAATCCCCAACCTGAAACTATACTACAAAGTTACTGTGAAAAAACAGCATGGTACTGGCAAAACAACAACAACAACAAAACAAAACAAAAAAACACACCTGAAGATCAATGGAATAGATTAGAAGATGCAGAAACAACTCCAGAGATACTGAAGATTTTTCATTCATATACTTTAAGTTTTCATTTAATAGAATACTGCTAGTAATTAAGAAGAAAAGATTTTAGAACTACAGCATAGTACGCTGAGATAGCCTACTCCACAGATATAAATGGAAAATGGCAAGTAACTGCTATGTCATTATATTATAGGATGTGTTCACATAAAAATACAATAGCACTCTAGACTGGATAGACTAGAATATGATCCCATATATTTTTCAGTATCCCACATTATATGAGCTACAAAATTAAGCTAATAAAAATAGTAACTGATACAAAGGAAAGTAGGCAGGCCTGAAGGGCACTAAAATAATTGGAAAGAGCTCATTATCCATGAACTGGTTTTAGGAATAAAGCTTTTTTTTGTGTGGTATGGTCCACAGGTTTGTTTTTTTTTTAAATTGTGGGTTAAAGCATTTCTGCTCAACTATTAGACATACTGGTAATCACATGACTAGGATATGCCATGTTCCTATTAAAAACTTAGTTTTAGGGCCGAAGTGTAGCTTCGTGGTAGAGTGCTTACAGGAGGTCTTGAGTTTGATCCCAAGTACCACATAACAAAACCCCCTTAGCTCTATAAAGGTTAACTATAATAATACATAATAAGGACTTTTATCTCTTAAAAATCAAGATTATGATTAAAGTATGAAATAAGAGTTTCGTTTTGGGGAGGGTGGGGAAAAAAAGTTTTGTTTGGGACTTAGGACCTTGCATGTGCCAGGCAGGCACTTATGCTGCTGAGCAATGCTACAGCCCAAAGGAAGAGATTTTAGTGTTAAATATTTTACCTTAACTAATAAACCATACTTGTCAAACATCCAGATTTTCTTCTGTGCCTCTTCTTCTGAGAGTCCATTTTCTACCATAGACATAACTATAAGATTCGCAATTCCAAGGGCAGCCTGTCCAACAAAACACAAAAGTGAAAAGTAAAGACTAGAGTACAGTGAAATGTTTGAATTATTTTAAAATTATGTTTTGAGGAATATTTGGTTTATGTCTCTTACAAATTATTTGTAAAAAAATCAGAAATGATTTTTTGTGATATTCTCAACATATTTTAAATTATCTACCTTTTACCAAAAAATTCATATCCACTACTTCAACAAAATTATTAGCCCACTGTGCTCTTTTCATGAGCACCAATGTTCTTTCCTCTTTTCTAAGTCTAAAACAAGGTGCTGTTTTTAAATTCTAAAGTTTGTAAGAGCTTACCTCGCCTGCTCCAAGAAATAAGATTTTGTGGTCTGAGATCGGTTTATTAATAACTTTTTGGGCTGCAAGAAGACCTGCTAGAGCTACTGCAGCTGTTCCTATAAGAAAAACAAACATTTTTAAAAATAAAAAAAGGGACATCATAAATGTTTAGTAGGAATAAAAAACCTAAAGTTTTGATTTTGCTTTACCTTGAATATCATCATTGAAGGTACAATATTTTTCTCTATATTTTCTCAAGAACCTGAATGCATTATGATTTCCAAAGTCTTCAAATTGAATAAGTGTGTTCCGGCCATATCTAAAAACAGCAAACCCCATAATGGTTGTGTTGAAAATACTGCTATGAGACAGATTTCCTGTCTAATATTTAAGATAGCATTTAAAAATACATAATGTTATGCACTATGTTAAAGGTGATCTAAAAACTTTCAGAGCCTGTGAAGGTCTAGACCCAAAATGTAAAGATCTATTACTTAAATAAATAAATAAAATTATTAGGTGATTACAAACAACACAGCAACAAATGGGCCCCTGTGATGTCAAACAGTATAAAGTATTTCAAAGAGCCTATGAGGATTCACAACACACAAACACTAACCAACTTCCTAAAAATGAAAGAACTCTGAGTCTCAAAAACTATGCATTTGATATATATATATATATATATATATATATCCTAATTAACACTTAAATAGCAGTACGGGAATGTGCACTAAATAAAGCCAAAGAGAGCATTCTGAATCCCAAACTAGAAGAAAGGTACTTTCCCCTACATCCCATACACAATTACTGAACGCTGCAGAGGAGGGAAGAATTCACCTAAGATTACTATTAGCAAGGATGTGTTAACCAGTAATGTGCTCCACAGTAGTGTAGACAGAGGTAAGAAAAACAGAAGTGCTGTATAGTACAGTATAGTATAACGTGAAGAACCTGAAAGGCCACAGGACACTAAAAGACAACTATGAGCCATTAGAACAAACAGAAATTGGTGATGAGTCCAATTGGGGCTGTCCAAGGTAGCAATATGAAAGGAAAAGGGGAAATGATAAAGTCCAAGAAGATGAAAAGTTCAGGTCTGGACTTGTCATCAACGTTGCCTCTTGTTATGGTATGCCTTTAGATGTCTCCCCAGAGCCTCATGCACTCATAGGTGGGGCTTTTGGGAGGGGACTGGATCATGGCTTTGTGACACTGGATTAGTTTACAATAAGTTTAAAGTTGGGGGTGATGCTGGAAGGTGAGCCTGGTGGGAGGTGGGTCACTGTGGGTGTAGCCTAGAGGCCAGGTATCCCACATCCATCTTGGTCTCTTGCTACCTCCTGCCTGCCCCCCATGCCCTGCCCACCCTGCCTTGAACCAGCTGACTATGGACTGAAATCTGTACAAATTGTAAGCCAAAATAACCTTTCTTGCTTTAATTTGTGGGTGCCAGATATTTCTGTCCCAGCAATACCAAGTAAAACAACTCTGAAAAGGAATTAATTTTTCAGTATCTTCTATGTGTTAACAATTTAAAAAAGGCAAGCCAGAGCTGGATTGTGAAAATGAAGTTTGGGTATATCCTGTGGCAACCAAATCCACTGAGAGATGATGTCAAGCAAAAAAGAATGACATAATGAAGTGCGCACTTTTAGAAGATGGATATGGTGTCAAACTGGGGAAGAACTAAAGAGAAATAGGGAGAAGATTTAGACAAATCCAGAAGAGAGATGAGGAGAGAACAATTCTGTGGTAATGGAAGAGACCTAATCTCTTTGACTGTATGGGTAGCTGATGAAGAAAAAAGTCAAAGGCAACATCAAGATTAATAGTTTGGCAATAAGATGACTGTACTATCATTAATAGTAGTTGGGACTACAGAACTGTCTGAAATGTGAATATGAAATAGTAACAGAATTTCCTTATGGAGGAGTCCAGCTATTAGAAATACAGTACAGGGATGGGTTTACCCTGCTTTAGGAGTCAAACACATCAGAACTCACCATATATGTGTGTCAATTAAATACACAGAGAGTTATGAGTATAGTAGAGGTAGACCACTTGGCTAGTACATGAGATCTGGGTCTGATTCCAAAACAGAAACACACACACACACACATGCGTGTGTGTTCACATACACACAGATAACCACACAGACACACACATGCACAGTTTACATAGATCAAAGAGAAGATCTAACAGTCAAGAGAAAATGTCAAGTACATAGGAATTGGGAAACCTGGCCAGGCACTGCAAAGAAGTAAATAGGGAGGATAAAAGCTGCAGAATAGGGAGGAGGATAAAAGCTGCAGAGCATCTTTATTTCAATGCACAGTGGTCAGCCTACTGTCCAGGTTGACAGAAGGACTAAGCAGGGAGGGCTGCGTAGGACAGGTGAATGCAGGCTTCATTTTAGATGTGAGGTAACTAAAAACAGCAAGCACAGCAAAGCTATAGCCTTGTATCTGCACATTCCCCAGATTTAATCTAGTCCTATTTATCTTCACAAACAACAAAACTATGTTCCCCCCACCAATTAAATGTACTTTCATGTAGTTAAGCTTTTAAAAATACCTGTCAGTAATCGCTTTCATAAACTCATCAATCAGATCATCATAAAGCTGCGAGCGATCTCTTTTCTGATATAAGCCCATGTAAAATGGATCTTTTAAGAGTGCCTATAAAAAAGGTAAAATCTCTTATTACATTCATTACTAGTTTAAACATAAAACAAAAATTATAATACTTCAAGAAACTTTTAACAAGCTTAGTTAAAACTATTGCTTGTATAAATGATAAAAGTGGAGTTTAAGAAAAAGATCAGTATCAACTACAAGATTTTTCCCTTCTTTCTTTTTTTTTGTTGTACTGGAGACTGAAGCAGGGAGCCCATGATACTCAAGGATTCTACACTGAGCTATATCCAAGCCAAAGATTTTCTTTTTAAATTTTCTTTTCTTAAATCACCTTCAAATGAGGAATTTCTTTTACCTACAGGAGGAAGTTCAATGGGGACAGATGCTACTCACTTGATTGTCAGTTCCAACATCAATACAGACAGGCAAGCATCTATCAGGCCGTATTCCTGCACAAGCCGTATATAAGCAAAGCTTTCCTACTGGGATTCCCATTCCGTAGACACCCAAATCTCCAAGACCCAGAATTCTTTCCCCATCAGTCACCACAACAGCCTTAATTACAAAAAACAAAAAACAAAAATGTACATTAAAAGTTGCCCAAAATGTGGCACTAAAGAAATACATTCAAAATAACATTTATTTTCTTCACATATTTTTAGTTTTAAAAATAAAACTGTTTCTCAGCTACAATGAAGTGTAATTCAATGAAACATACATAATCTAGAATATCTGCCTATTACATGCAGTACATTAAAAAGAGAATTACCTAGAATTAATTTCCCTCTGACTTAGGTTTGGAAACAGTGCTTCTGTCTGACTGAAGAACCAATCTCTTTCTTTTTTTCTTTCTTTTCTTTTTTGCAGTACTGGTGATTGAACTCAGGAATATTGAGCTACATCTTAACCCTTTTTATTTTGAGACAGGGTCTTGCTAAGCTTGCTCAGGCCGGCTTTGAGCTGGTGATTCTCCTGTCTTAGCCACCCAAGTAGCTAGGATTAAAGCCATGGACCTTTAAGAAAGACTACAAAAAAAGTGAACAAAACTCTCATGGAGAAATTACCTTAAGAAAAAAAAAAGTTTAAAAATAAACAGAATGCTACTTCAACAGAATAATGCAGGGCAAAGAAAACCCGTAGCAACAGTAAAGGAGGAAAAAGATCTACCATTTAAAATGCACATATGTACACACAAGGGTTCAAGATCAGACTGGCGAGTTTAGTTATCATGCCAATTTTTTTTCTGGAGTATCTGAACTAATGAATTCATCAGTATTTATTTTGGTAAGGAAGATATAGGTAATAAAAGCAAAGAAGATCACTGCTTATAAAAATACAAAAGCCTATCAAAAGATTTTGAAATAAGTCATTACATTTTATGTAAAACATTGTTACACTGACAAATATTTATGCTAACTATATTTGATAAAGTTAAAACTGTTTTGATAGTTTTATACAAGCTAAGGATCTGGTTGTTTGAGAAAAAAAAGGCATAACCAATCCTTTCCAATACCCTCCAGAATAAATCTTTAACATTTTAACGTATTTCCCCACCTAGAATATCATTAGTGGAACAGAAAAGGAAGAAGGCAGGACACTGGAGTGGCAGTGGAAGGGAGAGAGCTCGCCTCCAGTACCAACTCCATTTTCTTTCTCAGACTCAAGTCTGTACTGTACTATAACCCATCTAGAACTATTACAATTACCATCTCCTCAGACACAATCACTACATCTGCATGTACAGAAGTGTAAAATAAGTGTAAAATAAATCAGAGCAACAATGAAAAATTGTTCTTGGCAATGCAGAGGTAACTTACAAGGAAAGAGAAAAACATTGTGAAAAGGAGGGTTGTGCTATTAGTACCTTAACATGATTTTCTGGCCAGTTATCCACAATTGATCTAACATGACCTCTGTCTGAGATTGAAATAAATAATCCCCTGCAACAGAACAAAAACACCTTTGCATTTCACGACAGTTTTTTGTTTCTAATTTTTTGTCCATAATTGGAATGCTTAGGTATTTTTAATCAAATATCTAAACATGGTATAATTTCCAAGCAAATTTAGCTAAGTCACATTGGTTTATTTTCAAACATTTTTAGCTACTTCAAACCATATTAACAGTGTTCACATTGCAGTGGTAACAAAGTTTACCGTTAAGTGATGTGACCATTTTACTCAAGAAGAAATGTATTCACATCACATGTTCAAATAAATAATACATCTCCAGTAAAAACCACTGTAAAGATAAACCACTAATAATAATTTTAAAAAAACATAATAAGGCAAGTAAACAGTTAAAACTCAGTGAAACTCAAAATTTGAAATTTGAAGGGAGAAAACTAGTAAATTTACACAATGGATGACACACTTAAAGCATTAAAATAAAGTAAAAGATTGACAAAAATTACTTTAAGGAATGTACAACATGCTGTTTTGAAACATGTATATATTGTGGAATGGTTAATGTAAAGTTAAGCATAGTATATACTGTTATCTAATTGAAATAATCCAGAATTTATTAATTAGTTGATTTTTAAATCCAGATTTTAAAAGGAGTTGGTGGTGGCAGGGCGAGAGAAATGGAAAGAGAAACAGAGAAAAAAGAAACATTAGGTTCTAAAAACAGGTCTGAGCAAAGATAGTTCCTGCTGCTTTCAAACTTTATTTTTATGTGTAACTTTTTTTTCACTGATACCTTAATTTTGGTATTACTACTGTAGTTCAAATCAGTGTAGTCTAGAAAATTTTCAACTGTGTCTACATAATTATCTGATGAGCTTTTTTAAAAAAGCTAGGCCCCATCCCTACAGACTCCAACTTAATTTGCTCAGTTTAGATTAATCAGCCAAACAAGATTACTGACCATCTTTGACACCCAAAACAGAGCAAGAACTCTATGTAGTCTTCCTTGTAATATGTTTTTTGCCCTCGCTCAGAGCCATGTTCTTTCTAGATTGTGCCACTGCTCATTTCATGTACACATGAAAGGACACCAGGATCTTTTATGAAACACACCTGAATCCAAACCAGAGTACTCACATCAGAATCCCAATGGTAGGGCTCACGCTGCCATATGCTTGTTTCCCTCTATTCTTTAATCTGGGTTGAGAAACACTGTTCTAATAAACTATCAGAGTGGTGAACAGTTGGATTTTATCATGAGAAGGTTTTAGTTAGGGAGTACTGACAACATAGCTACTAGAATCCAGGCCACCAAACCCTCTTTCAGCAAGCAGTCTTGGGGACGGAAGGAGATGAGAGCTGGCAGTAAGTCCAGCAGGTGCTTCTTGTGCCCATTAGAGCCTCAGAGCCACGAGACCACATGAAGAAAGACGGACAAGACTGAGGATAAGTAATATCACACCTTGACTAAATTTCTATATTTGTATCAGTGAGTAGATGGACATGACTTTTATCAATACAGACTGAAAAAATGAATATGAGAAACAAGGCATACTTTAAGGAAAAATAGCACATTTATAATGCTTATAACTTTACAAAGATCCATCAATTAGTTTCTTCTCAACAGCTTTTTAAGAGGTATTTTATTCCTACTGGACATGTGAAAAGACACAGAGAGATTATGTGGTTTATCCGGGGCCTTATCCAATGGCCCAATTCTGTACTCTTTCTACTTAAAATACTTGGAAGTGCTTGAACCATATGAAATTAAAATTCATGAAAGCCCATTTTAAAAGCGGAACAAAAAAAAGAAATTAAAACTGAGGAATGAGAAAGAACCAATCCCTTAAATAGGCAGATTTCCCAAAACTTTAATTACAGAAAATCTGCCAACAAAATTAAGACTTTTATGGGAAACAGGGAGGTAGAAAAAATACACAATTCTTCTCATATTCACAAATAATTAAAGGACTGAATTATGTAATTCTTACAAAAATAAAAGATATACAATCCATGCTGGGTTTTTAATTAATCTTTTTAAATTCAAATTAAGCTTTTGTGAGATGGTTTGGAAAAGAATGTAACAAATAAAAGTCTAATAGGTGTGTGAAATGCTTTTTTTTAAAAAAACAGTAATCATTAGCTTAAATATTTTAAAAATAGGCCTTACTTAGGTCTCCTGAAGATGTGTCCATATTGAGAACAAGCAAGACCAACTGTTGGTGTGTA
This sequence comes from Ctenomys sociabilis, assembly GCA_004027165.1. Taxonomy (NCBI): domain Eukaryota; kingdom Metazoa; phylum Chordata; class Mammalia; order Rodentia; family Ctenomyidae; genus Ctenomys; species Ctenomys sociabilis. The sequence continues at coordinate 28,368 of PVKA01018449.1, read as the reverse complement.
TACAATTGGCATAAGACTTTCAATATCATCTTGTAGTATTCTATAGAACAGTTTCTCATTTCTTTCTTGTATTCCCATGATATAGATGTATCTGAAATAAAGCATAGTAAATAGTGTTGCTTTGGGTTTTTAGTATTAGAGATTAAATTCAGTGCCTTCCACTGGGCAATATCCCCAACCCTTTTTTACTTTTATTTTTAAATTTTGAGATAAGATCTCACTAAGTTGCCCAGGCTAGGAATGAATTTGTGATCCTCCTTCTTTAGCCTTTCAGAATGCTGGGATGATAGGTATGCGTCACATACTAGACACACACCTGCTACACACACTAAATAGTGTCTGACTCAACCACTCTGAATCACATTGGTTTTGGCTTTTGAATTTCTTTTCTTGATTAGTGTTTTGATTCTTTTTTTTTTTGGCAGTACCAGGGATCGAACTTGGGACCTTGCACTTGCCAGCAGGCAGTTATGCCTCTGAGCTATCTCCTTGGCCCTTGACTATATTTTTGCAATATGTAATATTTCTTCCACCCCCACCTTTTCAGCTGTGAGAAACTGGCTTAGGGCTTCTTCTGTGGAAGGTAAGCACTCACTAATACCCCAAACTCCTTAACTTTTGAAAGTCAAACCTAAATGTCTAAAAATGCCCCCCCACTATCTCTACCTCTCACAAAACTCCCTAAACAATAAACCCTATATCATCACTCAGTTTACACACAGAACTAAAAAGTAGCAAAAATATAAAAATACAGTACTTAAATGATAACAATGAAGACAACAAGAGAAGCAACAGCTAAAGTTTACTGATTCCATACTGTGAGTCAGGCACTGTATAAAGCACCAGAAATCACTATGTGCCCCTTCTTTAGATAAAAACTAATCTTCAAGAAGACTGACATGCAAATAAAAAAACAAAAGGAATTGGCATTCATTCATGTTTACCAAGCATTAACTGTGCCAGGTACATTTTGAATTCCAGGAAGTAAGAAGTTAACCCTCCCAAACAGTTGACAAACTAATACGATTTTAAGCTTTAAAACATACAGTACAGAGGCAGCACAAAAAAGGCAATGGTCACTTCATGTAAATATGTAAATAACAAAGTTTGAGCCAGGTAATGTGGCACATGCCTGTAATCCTAGTACTCAGGAGGCAGGAGATTTTGAGTTTGAGGCCAGCAAGATCATATGTCAAATATGGAGTTGAAAACCAGAAATCATCTTGAAGTAAGCATATCTAAAACAGACTTAAATTCTCTCAAACTTATTTCTCATGCTATCATCTGACAAATGAAAAGCTTAAGAGTTCATTCCTGATATTCTCTCTGGTTCTTCCCTACCCCAGTCTAATAAATCACCAACTACTAGAGTCTGGTAAAAATCTTTCAACTATATCCATCTTTCAACCCACTCCTAATCTAAGCCACAATTTTTTACTTGGACAATGAGAGCCTTTTTCAGTAACTAATGTTTATTTACACAGTTTTCCCAGTCTAGTCCAGTCCAGTCCAGTCCATTTCTCTCTCCCTCCCTCTCCCTCTCCCTCTCCTCTCTCTCTCTCTCTCTCTCTCTCTCTCTCTCTCTCTCTCTCTCTCTCTCTCTCTCTCTCTCTCTGTGTATGTGTGTGTTAGGGAGGTAACATACAGGACTGAACTGAATACAGGGTCTTTGCACTGAACTATGTCCTCAGTCTTTTAAAAGAAATGATCTATTTTGAGGTATGGTCTCAGTAAGTTGCCCAGGTTGGCCTCAAACTTGATCCTGCTTTCTCAGCCTCCCAGCATGCTAGGATTACAACACCCTCTTAAAAATCTTGATCATTTGTATGGTCCTGAAATGGCTTCCATGTGCCAGTAAAATAAGGTAAAAGCTTCAAACATAGTTATTAAGACCTCTGACTACCTCCAAGTCTCATCTCCTCCTTCATTGCCTCACATGTCTCAGTTCTCACCTCAGAGGTGCTATATCCGATGCAGTCTCTTTCTGATCACTTCTGCAGGTCAAGTCTCTTACTGCAGCTGCTCCTAATGCAGCTCAGGCAGTGTCTCCCTTTCAACCACATACACATATACTGCAGCTATTCAGTGTTCAGGTTGCACAACACCTTACCAGGTCTTCTACATTCAATTTTGTACTATATTCACATTGTAAAATTGAAAAATCTTAAACTGGACCATTGTTTAGCTAGCAGTTAGTTTATTTTTAAAATTTTTATTATTATTATTATTATTATTATTATTATTATTATTATTATTATTGTGTGGCCAGCTCAGCCCACCCTAGGGATGGGGCTGACATGGCATTTGGTGCCAGGGATTAAACCGGGGTCCCTGTGAGTTTGCCCAAGCTTGTCTAAGCAGGCACTTCGACTGCTGAGCTATCTCACTGGCCCAAGTTAGTTGGTTTAGTTAGTGGAGCTGTTTGTAAATGGAAAAAGGTGTATGAGTTATATACAAATAATAAACCTTTTATTCCAGTGTTCCTAGGAGGGAGTATCTTGCAATTGGTCCCCTGTAATACCAAAGTCTAACAGTTCCTCAAATTTTGATGTTTCCAAGATAATATAGTATAATATTCTTTCTTGACGCTGGGCAACTACTGAGCTACAGCTGCCTATCAGCCACAAAATCAAGAGTGTCAATAACTAATGTTCTACGGTGTTCTATGTTGCTAAGCTATGATGATGTTCAGTGGCCTGAACATTAAATTCATTTTCTTTTTTTTATATTAATTTTAGTGAGAAAGCAATGAGATAGTTTCAAAACAGGTTATTAGGACAATTACAATAATTCATACATTGCATATTGTTGTCTTCATAGTAGTTATTCATAGTACAAGATGCAGACATGATATTTTGTCTAAACACTATTAGTTCAAAACCTTCTCATTGAACTAAGAAAGTAGCTGTATATCTATGCTATTTTGTGTGTGTGTGTGTGTGTGTGTGTGTGTTTCACTACAAAATGGTCATTTATATCCCTCTTTTTTGTTTACTTTTGTCAGAGATGTATATTCCATTGCCATTCATATATTGTAGGTGCATGAATTCATCAAAGTAATCCAATATAGTCCAGTAGTCTATAACAGTAGTGGGTTATGGGGTCACAGAGAAAGGTGATCGACAATGTAGTGTGTCTAAGGAGAGTCGCCTGGGGAGAAAACATTCTCTCAGGCTTTCACAGAGAGCAAATTGGTCAAGCAATGGCTGTGACTCATCCACATGGCTGACACTGACAAAGGATCTACAAACTGCTATACAGAGTTTCAGGGTAAGTCCGGAGGGGATTTGACTGACCTTGTCAGATACAAAAGTCAAGTTTTTTGTTATACAGGTCTTGCTTTATCTTAGTCTTAACCATCCAGCAGAAAAAGTATAAAAGCAGGGTATAAAAAGAAAAGCCATATTAATATGCTGAGTTGTAAAAGACTCAAGTCAACAATTTCTGACACTGCCAGTCATGTAGATAAATACATTTTCAATTTATGATAGGTTTATCAAGACATATCACAGACTAAGGGGCACCTACATTTCAGTATTTCTAGGAACCAGCTAAGTATATGGCTTCCAACTGGTGGGAAAATATTTGACAGATAAGTAGAAATAAATAATTTAGACAATGAATCATACTGGCTATATAGCAAGTAGAGGCAAAAATGACATTAACATAGAGAAAATTAAAAGGAGACAGGTTTCTCCATAGTATAGGGAAGTAGCCAAACTGGACTATTAAGATAAAAAGAGCTTTGCTGGAGACAGCAAAAGTGTTAGGACACATTTAAAAAATGTGTATCTTAGAAAAAAGAAGCCTGAAAAATTCAATATGCACCAAAGAAAGTGAAGAAGTAATTTAAAAACTACTTAGAAAAAACCCAGCTCCTGATGGATTCACTGCTGAATTCTTACAAGAAATTTAGAGAAGAGCTAATGTGTATACTCCTTAAACTCTTTAATGAAATCCAAAGTACTCCCTAAGTCATTTCCTGGGAGCAATTATTACCCTGATTTCAAAACCAGGAAAGGACACAAGCAAAAGAGAACTACAGGTCAATCTTTTTAATGAGTAAAATATTGATAAATGGAATGTAGCACATCATCAAAAAGATTATATACATTGTTACCAAGTAGGATTCATTCCAGAAATGCAGGGATGGTTCAACATATGCAAATCAATAAATGCAATCTATCACATAAACAGAAACAAGGGCCAAACTCAACTGATGCAAAAAAAAAAAAAAAAAAAAAAAAAAAAAAAAAAAAAAAAAAAAAAAAAAAAAAAAAAAAAAAAAAAAAAAAAAAAAAAAAAAAAAAAAAAAAAAAAAAAAAAAAAAAAAAAAAAAAAAAAAAAAAAAGCCATTGACAAAATCGAACAATGATTCATGATAAAAACCTTGAAGAAAATAAATATAAAAGGTCTTTACCTTAACCAGATAAAAGACATTATGACAAACCAACCAATATCATATTAAATAATAAAGAGAAGCTGAAAGCTTTCCCATGAAAATCAAGAATAAACATTTTTACTATTACCACTCTTCTATTTTATTTTTATTTTATTGAAGTACAAATGAGACAGTTTTAAGATACCTTGACAAGATGGATTTGATAAATTAATACATTACAAACTGTTTTCATAATGTCTTGGTATCGTAGAAGGTGCATACATGATATTATACTTACAGACATTATTATAGCATATGTCTCTTATCAGTAAATTAAGAGAGTGTAGCTGTTTACATATCTTATTTTTTATAGCTGAATTACAACAAAGATTCAATAATTAATACTTTCTACCTTGTTATTTTCCTAGTGGTTGTCCATAGTACTAGAAGCCGACATAATATCCTGCCCAACCACTATTAGTGCAAATCTTGCCTTTCATAGAATTATGTAGAAGTATGGCATTATCTATCCCAACTGTACTGTCCATACACACACATCATGATTCTTACTATTACCAGTATTGTTCAATAGTTTTCAAAACATCAGCTAAAACCATTGACAGGAACAAGAATAAAATGGTTATGGATAGAAAAGGAAGTTAATTTATTATTACTTACAAGATGTCATGTCTTCCACATAGAAGACACAGAAAACTTGGAAGACTGTAGAATAATCAAATTTAGTAGGGTAGGAGGATACAAAGTCAACACTCACACATATCAACAGCAATCCTGTACACCAATGATAAACTCACCAAAAACAATGTCTTTCACAATAGCATAATGAAAAATGAAATACTTAGCAATTAACCTAACCAAGCAAGTGAAAGACCTCTACAATGAAAACTATAGTACTCTGAAACAGGAGATCAAAGAGGACATCAGAAAGTGGAAAGCTACCCTCTCTTCCTGGATAGCTAGAACCAAGACAATCAAAATGCCCACACTTCTAAAACTTACACAGATTTAATGCAATCCTGATTAAAATACAACAGCTGGAAGATAAACTAGGTAAAATTCTTAGACATAGGTGCTGGTAAGGATTTTCTGAACAGAATCCCAACTGCACAAGAAATAATTCCAGGAATCAACAAATAAGATCACATCAAATTAAAAGCCTTCTGCATAACAAAGGAAACTGAAAATAGAATGAAGAGACAACCTAGAAAATGGGAAAAGACTTTTTTTTACCAGGTACTCCTCAGAAGACTAATATTAAAAATGTAATTAGACCCCCGCAAATGTGAAGATCTAATTAAAAAAAAGGATCTAATTTAAAGACCTAATCAGAAATGAATGATAACTTCACAGATAAAACAGTGTAAATGGCCGATAAATACATAAAAAATGTTCAACATTACTGGGCCACTCAAGAAATGCAAATTAAAACAACAGTGACATTCCACCACATTCTAGAAAGGATAGCTATCTCTACAAACTCACAATAACAAGTACTATTAAGCATGTGTGGAGGAGCGCTTCTTCATTATTGGTAGTAGCACAAACTGGTATAACTACTTTGGAAATCAGTATGGAGTCCTTAAAAAAACTAAAAATAGAAATGCGATTGATCCAGCTAATTCCTTCAAGATACTCTTTTTTTTTTTGCCTTTTTGAGACAGTGTCTCACTATGCAGTTCAGGCTGGCCTTAAACTCACTTTGTAGCTCAGGCTGGTCTCGAACTCACAACAATCCTCCTGCCTCAGCCTCCCAAGTGCTGGGATTACAGGCCTGCGCCACCACGCCCGGCGCCAAGATACTCTTTTGACAGAGTTAAAGACATCATATTACAGTGACGCATGCACATTCATGTTTACAGCAGCACAATTCACTCTAGCTGAATCTTGAAAATAGCCTTTAAGTAAACGCCAGATTAAAATATAAAGAAGTGTGGCCTTTACACACTATGGGCTATGTAACTCTGCCATGAAGAGGCAAACTTGAATCATTTGTAGGACAATGGATGAACTTTGAGACTATAATGTTCAGCAAAGTAAAGACAAACAAGTTTAACTATCACATGGTTTTTTTTCTATGAAAAACCCAATATACAAATAAAGTATAAAAAAAAGGAAAAAGCTATTGCAATCTAGCCTGGCAAATGTATGTAAATGTGTACTTTAGTATAACTGCTTCATGTATTTCATTTGTTTTTTAATCATCAGGCTGGCTATTGATTTGTGTTTATGATAATTAACTTGACAAAGGCATAAAATAAATCTGATGGGGCAAAAAACAAACAAATGAGGGTTTAAAAAAAGAACTGAAAGGTGCTATGCACATATGTACATGTACCAATGAACGTAATCATTTCATACTGCAAATGTGTATTAATAAAAACTAAAAAACCCCAAAAGGCGGGTGACAACAGGAGGCTGTAAAACACTGAGCCTATTTAATGCTGTCACTTCTGATGCCACTACAGCCACTCTTCTATATTCTTCACAGTGATCATGCCCCCAGCTAGGACTCATAAAACTCAGTAATGCCTTTATCACCACCCCTGATTGCAAGTCTGCTTCACTTTGGCCATTACAATGTCCTCACTTTATAATTCTTCAAGAGGCCTCTAGCTTCTCAATAGCTTCACTTTTTCCCCTTTTCTAAGTGCCCTCTGGCTCCTCCTTGCTTGCAGTCTGGATCCCACGATCAACTGTCTCACTCTGAGCACTTTGTTACCATTTAAGAACTTCCACTGCCCACCCAGCATCTGCCTTTTCACCAGAAAGTGACTCCCTGAAAGGAGAATGGTATTTTTTCAGTACAACCTAGAATAATGCCTACAATATAACAGCTTGGAATGAACAGATGAATGAACTAATATAGCATCTTTGCCAGCTCACCAAATCCCAACCAACCTGAATCAATGCTGCATTTCTTCTTTTTTGTGGACATAGAACATAGAAGTACAGAATGGCACCAATACAAGCAAGATCACATGAGGAGGCCTTGCGGGTCTGCTATCACCCCTTTAAGCTGCCCAATTTTATTCAAGTTTACCTTATAACTACTGAGTGGTTCTTCCTAACATTTATCAGCCTCCTTGTCAACTTCATTCCACCTTGGCCTTTCTAAATCTTAGCCATGAATTTCACACTCTGTGTCATAAAGGAAATCACCAGAAGATATGAAAATTTGGGTTTTCTGAGGACAAGGAAAAAACCCAGGCAGGAATGACGAGATCTCAGCCTCTATCCTATCTCCAGGATATGTTTCCTTACTACTGCCTGTATTTCTCTCTAATTCACAGCAGCCTCTCTTCCACTCATTTCACCCTCTGCATTTCTCTAGGGCCTTGATCTAGCAGTTATCCTTTCTGCTGGGCTTATTCGTCACTATGATCATGTTCAACTTTCTTTCATAACCAAAGCCTGACCTAACTGATGCTCAGTATCTTTCTTCCCCACTTTGAACTGCTTGAGAATAGCTCACATTTTCTTTCCTTCTATTTATTTGTTTCCAATCTACTGCAGCCTTCCTGTTGCTCTGGCACATGAAGGAAGCCACTTTTACCAGTCACCAGTAATGCTCTATCCTGACAACTCCAACAGACATCCTCAGTCCTACATTCAGATTCTTGTCTCTCTCTAGACCTAGCATATCTTGTCCTCCCCAACCCTTTTCTTTTTAGACAGGGTCTCATTTTATAGTACAAGCTGGCCTTGAATTCATGATCACCTGCCTCAGCCGCCCAGGTGCTGGGATTGCGGACGGGAACCACCACTCCCAGCCTTCTTTCTCATTTTGACTATTAGCTGCAGGATACTGTTTAAACATCAGTTCAGGAGTCATTTCTTTCTGGAAGTTTTACTTGATCCACATTCAGCTAAGGGCCCTCTCATGCTTTTAGAACACATCCTACATGAATATTTTTCTCACTACAGTCTACAATGTAGTATAGCATATTATGACAGCCCTAGTGTAACTATCTACTGATGAGCTACTTGAAGGCAGGGATACACATTATTGGGTTGGCTATTGCTGCAGTCTAAAAGTGTTTTTTACACTATGTGTATTAGAAACTTAATTTCAAAAGCCTTCCATCTGGAAATAGGGGTTGAGTGTGGTGGTGCACGCCTGTAATCCCAGCACCTGGGAGACTGAGGCAGGAGGATCATGGCAAGTTCAAGACCAACCTGGGCTACAAATTAAGCTCTTTTTATTTTGCAGAACTGGGGATTAAAATCAGGCCCTTGCACTTGCCAGGGAAGCACTTATTCTACTGAACCACCTCCCTGGCCCCTTATAAATTAAGCTCAAGGCTAGCCTGAACTGCATAGGAAGACTCTGACTTAAAACAAGATAAAACCCAAAACATCTGCAAATCAGGCCTTAGGAGGTGACTGGGTCATGATGGGTCTGCCCTCGAGAATGAATCCATATTTTCATTGATTGATGGATTAGGGAAGTAGGTTAGTTATCAGAAAGTTGGCTCTGTTATAAAAGTCATCTCTTCCAAAAACCCTGTAACATGTGCCATCAAGCCATCACCAGATACTGCCCCCCACACTTGGACTGCTAAGCTTCCAGAACTATTAGTCAATTTATATACTCAGTGGTTAGCAGAGTGTCACACAAAAAAGTTGTTCAGTAAACAGGTGCAAATTGGATGTACCCTTTGCCTCTAACATCCCATTCATATATGAGGGCACTAATGTTCAACATAAACACTAATTTATGTTAAGTTTTACAACAGTGAATGTGAATAAAGTTTTCATGTAATGGAAACAACCATATAAAAGTAGTAATTCAATAAAAAATGCAAACATCATTGTGGACTGTATATTTCTTACACTATAATAATAATAATCACAATGCTTCTAATCAAAATACTCTAATAAGAACTTAACATCTAATTATCTTACTTTTCCAAAGGGCTGGTCATTTTCTTCAAGTTTTTATGAAATCGTAAGGCTTGAATATCTTGTGTCTCTATTTTTGGTGGTAAAAGTCCTTGAAGACCAAGCATCTGTCGTTCCTGTAATGTAAAAGCCATTCCCTAAAGAGGAAAAGTAAAAGGATTAAAATTATTACTGATGTCACAAAGCCATTACCTTTTAAAATGTAACTTAGATGCAAATTTTCAAAATCAAAAAACTAAAATTTCCTGTACTTTCAAAACCTGTTAAGCCGGGCGTGGTGGCGCATGCCTGTAATCCCAGCACTCGGGAGGCTGAGGCAGGAGGATTGTTGTGAGTTCGAGACCAGCCTGAGCTACCAAGTGAGCTTAAGGCCAGCCTGAACTGCATAGTGAGACCCTGTCTCAAAAAGACAAAAAAAAAAAAAAAAAAAAAAAAAAAAAAAAAAAAAAAAAAAAAAAAAAAAA